>RJWJ010029328.1:0-20707 GCA_004363605.1 Indri indri
GCCATGGAGCTGGGAGACAGATCCCTGGGAAACACAATGGAATTGTAAAAACATTAAAAGAAATAAGGAAAGATCTAAAGTATAAATTCAGAAGAGCAATCAGAGAGCAAAGATGTGAACTGAAGTAAATGTACCTGGATAAAGTAAAGAAAAAACCCAAAGAAAAATTTAGAGTCACAGCCGTGCACACGAAGAAACCTTCCATTAAGAGCTCACACATTTATAGAACTCTTTTGTATGAATTACTTCTGTTCTGACTTGATATAGTAGTTGAGGACAAAATGCAATCCCATTTCCCTTGGCCAGGGAAACCTGATGAGGAGAGACTAAATTTTTTGTCAAATGCCAGGCAGATTGTCTTACATCTTTACATTGTCACTAGACCAAATCTACTGTATCAGTTTTTTATGTTGCATAAAAATTTATCTCAAATTTAGTGGTAAAAGCAACACACATTTATTTTTCCACATTTCCTTGTGTCAGTAGTCCTAGCATGGCATAGATGGGTTCAGTTCTCAGGGTTTCACAAGACTGAAATTAAGGCCAGGCAGGCTCTGTCTTCACCAGAAAGTTGACTGGGGGAAAGATTAGCTTAAAGTTTCCTCAGGTTGTTGGCAGAGTTTATTTCCTTGCAGCTGACTTCTATACCCTCTTCTAAAGGGCCCACATTTTGATTAATTAATATCCACTGATTAATATCCCTTGTTATTAATGTAAAGCCAATTGATTTAGGACTTTATTGCATCTGTATACTCCCTACACCATTGTTATATTTTATTGGTTAGCAGGAATAACTAGTCCTGCCTACACTCAAGGGGAGGAGATTATACAAGGGTATGGGTTACTGGAGTTCATTCTAGAATTGTTTCTACCTACATCTAACCACAGAGGAGGACTAGGAAATCCAAAGAAGTTTCATCTCTGGATGTTTATTAAAAGAAGCATGACTATCTTGGGTAGTAAAGCTGGAAGCAACTGCAAGACATAGTCTAGCCCAGACACAAATTCAAATAATGGTAGTCTTGAAAATTTTCAACCTGAAGAGTATAGAGCTTCCTACTCTAATAACTAAATTACAGAACTCTTCTCTTACTAATCCTTTCAATTAAGTCTATTTTATTATATTTGGATTTTCATAGAAGCACAAGATAATCAACATCTTCTTAAACATCTCCTTGTTTATTGCTGGCTACAAATATTTTAGCATCACTAATAGATTATATTTATCTTGTACATAAAGTTATTCATTCTTTTGTATTGTTGGTGGCCTTTCCTAAGGTACTTCTAGTTTTCAAATGTGTTTTAAGTAAGTTGAATCTTCGGCTGCATATAAAATGAGCTAACAGAGTTTAATATAAAAGCTTGCATTCCAGCAAGCACATTTTCTGAGTTTTATAAACATTATAGAAGGTTAATATATTTTCAACTTATGTTCCATTGAAGAAGTGCATACCTATATTTTACTGCCATATTAGTGTAAACTATTTTTCAATTCTTACCTGCTAAATATTGACTAATATTGTAACAAACATTTTCCTATTTTTTCTGATTATTTTTTCTAATATTTTACAATGGTTTAGTATGCTAACCCTTTTCTTAGTTAAAAAACACATTTTTCCATGTTTCCATCTAGGTCGTGAGTGAAAATGTTAAATAGAACTGGGCCAAGTCTCTATGGAGCATTTCTTATTATGTCTTCCATTCTCACCCTGAACTATTGATAATGATGTTTTAGAAAAGCCACCTACACACTCATTCTACAATTAGATGTGAGTCTTGTGGCTTAGTTGAACAGTTTACATTTTCCCAATATATTGATGAACATGTCATGTGGAGCAAAATCAAAAGTCTTGTTAATTTGGAGAGTTACCATATTTATTATTTTTTTGTATCTCTCAAAGCCATTATTTAGTATGACAGATTTATTTTTAATTTTTGAAAAAAATCCTAAGATCCAAATTTCTCTATTAGGAAATATATCTGTTTTTTTAAATTAAGGTGTGAGCACAAAGCATAAATAAATTTACAATTTTCAGTATAACCTTTTTCATCATTTTTTATTTCAGCCATAAGACTCTTCAGATATCTTACTGATTCTGAATGAATCACGAGAAAAAAGTCTACTATGATTTTATTAAAATCATAAGTGCCTAACCACTTTAACACACTGGAAGAAAATATTATATATATATATACAATATATATATATGCAATGCAATATTATTCAACATTAAAAAAGAAGGAAATCCTGCCATGTGAAACACCATGGATGAACCTGAAGGACATTATGATAAGTGAAATAATCCTGACACACAAAGACAAATACTGTATAATCTCATTATCATTGGAATCTAAAATAGTCAAACTCTTATAGGATGGTGGTTTCCAGGGATTGGGATTGAGAAAAATGGGGAGATGCTGATCAAAGACACAAAGTCTCAGTTATGCAAATGAATACGTTGTGGAAATTTAATGTACAGCATGGTGATAAGCAATAATACTATATTTATACAGGGAATTGCTAAGAGAATAGATCTTAAGTACCCTCACCACACAAACACACAAGGTAGCAGTGTAGCCCATAGTGCAGTTAGGCAGGACTGCAGTATAGGCTGCAAAGACAGGCAGAATCACCACTTGAAAATGGCAGGATCAGAGACTGCGCTTCTTTAGAAATGTGTGATGGAGGATTGCCTTTCTCTCAGGATGCAGCTGTGGGTTAGGATCTGGGCTGAGTTGAGCAACTGTTTGACCTCCTGAGTCAAACAAGTCTAGCCTCCATGCTTCTCTAAAATGATCATAGACAAGCATCTCCCTGACTGGGTTGAGTCATTGGGGTTCTCAGGTTAGGCATGGAAATTAGTCTGAGGACTCAAACTAGGTTAAACTCCCCACTGTGCTTCTGAAAGTGATCAGTCAGCTGTGTGAGCAGACTATAAAATTGGTTAGTATCTCCCATCATGTGCCAAAACTGGCGGGATTATAGAGACACTACCAAGATCTGCACACTGGTCACTATGACCTCTGCCTACCTTCTTTGTTTCTATTTGATCCTAGGCAGTCTAGCTGGGCCATTACCCCTAGTGTTACTCATGAAATGAGATCAGAGTGGGTTTCCTGGGAATCATATTGCAATGCTAGGAAAGCTGTTTGACTCCCTCCAGAGCTCTTTTCTCCCTATAAAAACCATGGACCCGGGGAAATCCTCACATTCTAAAATTGTGCAGACTTGAGGGAGGGAGGGGGCAGTATGGTTGTAGTAACATCCTTCTTATTTTTCTAGTAAGGTATTTATTCAGTTCTGCAGATCATGAAGGTGTCTAGACTTTTTTCTAAGTATTGGGGTTTTCAAAAAGATTTTATTGTGGTTAGTTGTTAAACTCTCTGTGGGGGTAGTGAAGCCTGGCATCAGCTCCTCTTGGGGTGTTTGTGAAAGGGTTTATATTGATCATATACTAGCTTCATAAAATGAACTAGGTAGATTTACCACTTTTTCCATTATTCAGAAAATATTATATAACAAAGGGAATATTTTTTCCTAGAAATTCTAGACATGATAAATTCTCCCCAATTTTATAGAATTGGCTCATAAAATACTCTAAGACTGATTTATTTATTTGCCAAAGGCAGAAGTGTGCAAATCTTTGCAATGATTCAGTTTCTATGCTTATTATAGATCTATTCAGATACTTCATCAATTTTGAAATCTACATCTTTTGTTTAAAATTTTTCTACATTTTCAATTATATTGATGCAACATATTTTAGAATATTTACTTATACATTTTAAATATTTATTCAAATTTACTTTGCTTGTTTTATACCTAATATTGCATATCTATGCCTTCTATCACATATTGCTACAACAAGGTTAGTTTTTCACTTTAAAAATTGTTTTCTCACAAAGTATTACTTGATCTTGTTAAATTTCTTCTTTTTTTCAAATCAAACTTCAAGGTCAACTTTTTAGATTTTTTTTAACAAAAAACCTTTTCCACAAAGTATTACTTCATATTGTTAATTTTCTCCTTTATTTCTTTTATTCTCATTTTATCTTATTTATTTCTCCTCTGATTTGTATTATTTTAATTTCATCTGCTTTCAAGTTTACCCTATCATTTTTAATATAATAAACTTGGATACTGCTTATTCACATTTTCATTTATTTTTATTTTTTAGAGACAGTAGCTTGCTATGTTGCCCAGACTGGCCTTGAACTCTTAGGCTCAAGCATTTCTTTCACTTCGGGCTCCCAAATACTGGCACATATCATCCCACTCAGCTTACTATTCATTTACTTTTGAGCTTTCTTTATTTTAATATGCTCATTAAAGGTTGTAAATTTTCTTTTAAACTATTTCTTTATCTACATATCAGAAATTTTGCTATATAGAGTTTTTATTTTCCTTAGTTTTAAATAGTGTGTAATTAAATTATGATCTCTTCTTGATCCTGCACATTGTTTTATTACTTTCTAAATATATGTGTGATTATTAAATTTACCTATTAAGTTTGAACATTTTGATCATGGAGACCTTAGCCTACAAAATTGATTCTTGTTTTTTTTTTGGCCCACTGCACAGAAAATTAATGTAATCTTCCTTTTATAACTAAAACAAATATTTATTTTTCAAATATCGCTTATGTAAAATCTCATATTAGATAACTTTCTTGAGACACAATGTCTGGACAAGTTCCCTCTTTTGTGTTCTAGCATACCAATATATCATCTCTTCTAGTGTTCATCATACTGTATTACAATTGCCTTGTGATCCATTTGTTCCCTTCACTAAATTTTGAGTTCTGCATAGTTTGAAACAATGTTGGTCTTGTTCTGTCTTGTATCCTCAGCGTCCAACAATTCTCAAATGCAATCTATAAATATTTGTTGTTTCAATAAATTCAGAACAAATGTTCCATGATCAATTGAAGGCCAGGGAAGTATTAGACCCATCACTTTTGTGAATGCGTTTATAATATCATAAAGGTCACTTGTAACATGTCTTCATGATTTTGTTACACAATGTGTATCTCTAGTGCTATTATGAGCTATTTGCCTATTTCTCAGTCATTTTCTAGATAGAGAGCACTCAAAAGAAAAACATTTTACTTCTTCATATTTGTGCTAATCTCACTTTACCCAGTACCTAACACATAATAAGCTTAATAATTATCTATTGAATAATTAAATTATCCTCAATTCTGCGTTTGAAATGTTGTCCACACTAATTTTTTTTCCTTTCACTCCACTGCTGCCACCCTTACCAAGCTTTTTAATCACCTCTTTGTATTGTTGCCATATACTTTTCATCGCTCTTCATTTTTTGTGCTTTCTCAGCTCCCAATTTCTTCCTGACATTACGAATCAGCTGATCACAAAGAAATTTTTCTAAAACTCCACTTTTATAATACCATAACTCAGTTCAGAAAGTATTTTTCTTTCAAGATAAAGTCTAAGCTCCTTAATGTATCTTAACCTTCAAAACCCTTTAGCAAGTATAACCCTTAACTGCTATAGGATAAGTGAATATTCATTTTATTTATTATTACCCATGCTTGTACCTCACATTTAACCGGGCATAAAGAATATGTTTATCAGCACCTTGCTTCTTAAAATGATCCCATGAAGAATTATCTGTACATGACTAATAACTTACCTATTTTAAAAGTATATATTCAGAAGTAACTTATTTTGCAACTTCTATAAAAATTACACATAAAATAGGGAAAGATAAATGCTTGTATATCACTTGTCTTAGTTTAGAAAATAAATTGTTAAGTAGAGCCATTCATCCATTTAATTATTAGCATCCATTTAAATTTTAATTTTGATGGTATTTTGAAACTTAACTAAATGATTCATTGGAATAATATACAGTATAAAATAAAAAGCAAATATTTGGAAGTGAAAAGTAATCTGAGAAGCCTTGACCCAGCTGAAAAACATCAATGGGTGACATAATAGTGTCCAAAAATAGCCAAGCTCTAATTAAGTATTTCAGATAATTTGTGAAGAAGAGTGTGCATGAAATATTGTAGGGCAGTTCCATACCAATTAGAAAAAAAGCAAAACAGATATAGTACAGATTGTATCATCACTTCACAACATACACCAAAGAAAATAGCAAGAAAATTAAAAGTTAATAGGTAAATTATAAGAAAATGAAAGAAAAACTAGATGAAAGTAAATATTTATTACACTCTAGGTAAGGAATTTCTAAACTTAAACATTATTGACAAAATCATAAAGAAATATTGTTTCACTATAAAAATTTTAACATTTATTTGTTAACATTAAGGCTAAAGAGCTCATATTTACTACAAAACAGTTACAGAGAAAGGCTTATGGTTTTAATATAAATGGCACTAATACGGATGCATGAGAAAATTATTAATAGATCAAATAGACAAATAGGGCTAAGACTGAAACAGACACTTCTCATAATAAATATAAATGGTAAACAAATATAGTTTAAAAGTTGAATATAGATAGGAACCACATAAATGAACAGTAAAATATATACCATTTTTCCTCGTATGTAGCATTTTAACAAAGCTTGAAAAATCCTGAACTCTGAATCTGACAAACATGGGATAAATAACTTACTAATATCTTTTAAAATCAACAGAAGCAAGGTGAATTAGGAAAACCCATTTAAAAGATGATAGATAAATATAATTGATATATATTATACAATTGAACAAATATATTTTATAGATTATTATATGTCTTTAAATTTACAACTGAATTTATTTAAAGATATCAATATATTTATATATATTCAAATTACATATTACACATATGCATCAAATATCCATATACTTTGTTCCAGCAATTAAAATTATAACTCTGGAAATACATTCTAAGGAAATAATCTTAAATACAGAAAAAATTTCAAATATAGACTTCTGTACAATAAGAAAAAGAAAAGGATAAATTGAATGGAGGAATAATAAATAATATCCATTAGACAGTAATATTAATAATGACATTTTAAGAATATGAAATTTTGCATAATGGAAAATGTTACAAAAGTTGAGAAAAGTATGGAACAGTTTATATTTGATGTTCGAACATTTTTTAAAATGAATCCATTCATGGGAAAAGAATACTTCAAAATATGAGCATTCTTTTCCTTCAGCTATCAATAGCAAACATTGGCATGGATATAGGAAACTAGGCTACTCAGAGAGCAGTTTATTTGCCAAATTTGACCTTTTCCCAAAAATTGTTTTGGCTATTCTATATCTATATTTGCCTTAGTATTAAAACTGCCTTCATTCTCAGATGATATCATTGTCTATGTACAAATCTGATGAAATCTATAAAAAAAAGCTCCCAATCTGGATGCACTTTCATTTATTTTTCTTGCCAGGTTGAATGTTGAAGACCTCCAGTACAATGAAGTGATGAGAGCAGACATTTCTGTGTTGGAAAATGCCAAAAAATTGTTTGCCATTTGTAAAGGAAGAGTTTGGGGTATTAGCTAGAATTATGAACTACTATAAAAGTGATAAATCCCATATTATTAAAAACGCTAAGTTAAAATCTATAGGAATTGTATTTTAACTTCCAATACTAGGGAATTGTGTATAAACCTGAGATTTTCACAGTTGAACTGATTTTAGGAAAATTAATGTCAATGTTGTCTTTTTAAAATATCAAAATTAAAAAATTAAAGGTAAAATGTGCTGTAAAATTGAAGCCCTAATGTCTTACTCTAACTCTATAAACTACAATATTAGAATTATGGAATTTAGATGAAGAAAGAGTCCTTAGAATTAAGCTGTCTTATAGCCCATTTAATGTTTGAAATTCCTTCTCCCAAATGTTTGAATGTCTTCATCGACAAATAATTCATTATTTTCTGAAATAGCCCATTTCACCTTCAGATTTTACTAATTGTATAACTATTGTCAAGTCTTCAGTTGAATTCTCTCAGTATTTTCTACCCACTGGTCTTTGTTCTAGTACTTCTCTTCTCTGAGATATCTTTTGTCAATATTAAACATTATAAGTGACATCAAAAAATTTTTATTATCATACAACTTCATGCTCTCTCTGTCCCGATCTCTTTCCTTTGAACATAATCCAACTTTTATAAATCTCTAGTAAAAGTGAGATATGCAAAACTAACTGTCCAGGGGTCCTTTCATCAGTGTCCTAAACACTCTGCTTTGATAGCTGGATTAAGATGACTTTTGCATTTTTGTTAGCAAATCCCACTGCTTCGAGAAGAATTAATCATCCCAATTTTACATATGGAAAGTCAAGAAGCACTAGTTCTTTAAAATAGACTAGCAATTTGATTTGTACATGTTCTGTAATAGCTTTTCTCCATAACAGCTACTTTCCATAGAAAAATTGTCACTATACTAGCCTATACATGTCAAGTCACAGAAAATGATAATTTCTTCTTTGGCTAATTTCTATTAAAGTGATTTTTTAAATTTCATTCATTCATTAAATATGAATCTCACTAATGTTCAACAGATTCTGAGCTGGGTACCAGAATTATAAAATGAAGAAAACAAAGTTCATGCCCTCAGAGGTTCCCAAAATAGTGGCCTTTATATATAATAAGTCATGTAAAGACATATATATAAAGTTAGTAATAAATAGATAAGGGATTATTTGACTCTGCTTCAGTAAACCTGAAAGAGGATAGGATATTTCATATGAAGAATATGTAAGAATAATTAGAAATAAACAAGCTGAGAAAGGACGGAAGGGCATTCCAGGCCAAGGAAACTGCATAGACAAAGAAATCGAGGTATGGTAACTTAAGGAGTTATACAAACTGAGGTCTGAAATCATCTTCCTATACATCTCATATTTGGATTTTCCAGGTTTGTTTTTTTCTTGTTTTTTTTGTTTTTGGATATTTCTCCTTGTTGTATCACTGTTTCTGGAAAGTACTTTCAGGATTAACTGTTTTGAAAAAAATGGAAAATACAGACAAGAATATTTTGCCCACTTTCATCTATAGATTAACACATGGAGGAAATGAATAATTTTAGCTTCGTCTCAGTAAAAATAGCTTATTTTAAAGATACAGTAAAAGTAAATGATCTTCACCAATAGCGTATACAAAATGGGAAGAGGTTACCTTGAATTCTTCCAATACATTAACAAAATGTTATGAATACTAAGCCAGACCAAATTGTGACATTGGCGAGGCGTTGTGGAGATCCTAATTGGGATGGGCAGTGTCACTGGATTGATGAACTGTGTCAGCAAAGTTTTATATTAATGAAAATACAAGTCTTTGTGAAAAGCTTTAGCATTAGTACTTTTAGCAGCAACAGCTGCTATGTCTGTCTTTGCTTTAGCAGCTGTTTCACGTAGGTGACAGGCTGACAGCAGAACAATCAGGGGTTTATTTCTGGTTGAATTTTAGTTTTTTCTTTCATTTGTGGGTTGTTGTTTGAAAAGAAGTATACCCATATTCTCTGCTTTGTCAGCAGTCCTCCTTTTCAAGTTTTTGAAGCTTGTCATAGATAGCTAGGAAACAACTGAACTTGTTAAAGCTTTTTATTGTATGTGCATGATGTCCTCTTTGACTTTGATTTCAAAATAAGTAAAATGAAGTTGTCCATGCTTAAAAATTGGGTGTTAGCGTATATGTAACCAGGCTAGTTTAACTTGCGTAATTGCTGGTATCACTGCAGAACTGTGTCCTTGCCTTGCCTGGTGCACTGCTGGCCTTCAGGAAATGTTGAAGTAAATCATAACAATGGGCTTTCAATTCTGACTAGAGTTAGCATAATTGCACTTATTTTGAGAAAGTAAGTTATTTTAAGTGTGTAAAGATATTAACCCTACATCATCCTTTAGTGGCAAATTTATTTTTATGAGTTTTTCCCAGAAATAAAATAAGGTAGTTTTGAAGATACATTTGTGTCCGCTGTCTAGGATACTAATTAGCTCACTAGAGAGGTAATTTCCCAAATAGCACTCTTGTGAACTGAAAGAGTTAATGTGGTTAATCACCTCTGGACTCAACACTCTGATAGGAAGATTTTTTTTTTGTTTGTTTGAGACAGAGTCTTGCTCTGTTGCCCGGGCTAGAGTGCCGTGGCGTCAGCCTAGCTCACAGCAACCTCAGACTCTTGGGCTCGAGCGATCCTTCTGCCTCAGCCTCCCAAGTAGCTGGGACTACAGGCATGTGCCACCATGCCCAGCTAATTTTTGTAATATATATATATTTAGTTGTCCAGATCATTTCTTTCTATTTTTTAGTAGAGACGGGGTCTCGCTCTTGCTCATGCTGGTCTCGAATTCCTGACCTTGAGCGATCTACCCGCCTCGGCGTCCCAGAGTGCTAGGATTACAGGTGTGAGCCACCGCGCCCAGCCGGATAGGAAGATTTTGAATATTGTCTACATAAAATGATTTAAGGCAGTAATAATTGAAAACTAAATCTAAATTGAAAACTAAACATCTAAAAAGCTTGGTCAAATTTCTTCATAAGGCAATGATGGCATGTATTCACTTCTTCTAGGACCACAGAAAGTGCAAAATAGAGAAATTTTATACCTCCACAGTCTTGGCAAAGAAGAAACTGCCATGACATTACACAATGCAGATTATTCCCTACAACAAAAAATAACAAAACACACATATGTTCTTGTTGGGAATAATGGAAAAGATGTTTCTAATAACTTTGAAATGACATTTATTGAATGCTTTTTATGTATTATATATTATTTTAAATGTATCACCTCATTTAATTCTCACAAGAAATATAATAAGGTAGGAAATTATCATTGTCCTCATTTTATAAGTAAGTTGATTTGCAGAGAGGCTAAGTACTCTAAGATAGATCACAGCTATTGTCAGTGTTCTGAATCATTACACTGTATCAGGGCAAAATATGCTGAACATATGGATGATGATGCTAAATAAATTCATTCAGTTATTTGAATACAAATATACTTGTCAGCTAGTAATATTTTATTGACAGTTTATTCAGTTATCAAGCACGCATTGGGCAACATTAAATTTGTTGATAGACAACTCGAGGAGATTCAAAATTAAGGTAAATTTTATGATCGTATAATACTAAAAAAAGGGTGAAAAGAACAAAATTGTAGGACAGCTAAGTTGTCAATGATTGTATCTTTGTCAGATGTGGCTTTGGAGAAGAAAATAGGGTGATATGATTTTTTAGACTAGTAAATTCATGGTGCATATTTCCATGATGGCATTCAAAGAATGAGTATATTTAAATTTTGCTTTTATTTTATGTAACATTCCAACATTAAATTATTAAAAGAATAATATGCTATTTTCCTCACACATGCAGAACTTCTCCCTTCCAGCTGAAAATAAGAAGTCATAAATATTTTAAAATTAGAGTGAAATAACAGCAAATGATATTTTAAATGTATAATTAGATTACATATGTATGAAAAGAAATACTGTAGTCTGCTTCATCTCAGTATACACCTTAAAAACATAAATCTTGCAGAAATGCTATATTTGTGTTAATTATGGTTAAGAGATACAATCCATGTTAATTGAAAATACTGAGTTAAAATAGAAAGGCATAAGAAAGGATATTATAAAATCTTTAATCAGATTTCACAAGGGTAATCTCAATTAACATTTTGCTGTATGTCTTCAATCATTCATTCACGCATTCAAAAGTATTTATGGAACACTTGCAATGTACATACTAGTCAACAGGAATATATTATATTCCTGCTCTCAGGAATATTACAGCCTGGTGAGACATCCAGGAACAACCACAAGCAAGACTATACAGTTTGGTGAGTGCTTAGATAGAACTGCAGCAAGGCTTGGGTGCACATAGGATGACACCCTAACCCAGATTTTCTGATCATAAGAACCTTCCAGATCAAATGATGCCAGTACTAATACCTGGGAGATACAAACTCAGGAAAGGGTTAAAAATGGGGACAGAAGAATGAAGAGAACTGTTTCTCAGACAAAAAGAAAAAAAAAAATGTGTGCAAAGGTCTAGAGATGAGAGAGAAAACAGCACTTTTTTCATGTTCGAAAAAATGAAAAAAAAAAGTTCAGTTTCTGTACCAAAGCTTTCTAAAAGTGAAGTGGAGAGAAATCACACTCAAGTTATAAATTAAAAGCCATGATAATAACTTTGCGGTTCATCCTTAAAGCAATGGGAGCCAAGAAAGAGTAGGCATGTAACAGTGAGCAGATTTGCATTTTGGAGAGATTGTTTTGGAGAACACAAAACAGTGGCAGTCAGACTATTCAGAAAGCAGAAGCGGTAATTCAACTAAAAGACTATAATGGCCTGATTCAGGCCAATAACAATAAAGACAGAAAGAAGTCGATGGATTGGAGAGCTTTCTTTGTGGTTTAGAGAGAACCTATTGTTGAAATACACGGAGAGAGAAAAATAAATAGAAATGAAGACATGGTTCTTGGTTTGAGTGACCAGGTGGATAAGGTCAGCATTTGCTGAGATAAGTGATCCAAGAGAAAGATCAGATTTCATGAGAAATATGATAAATTCAATTTTAGATATATTACATTTGATGAGTTTGTGATCCTCAGTGTACCTGTTTGCTGGGGCTCCCGTAACAAGGTACCACACACTCAATGGCTTACAAAACAGAAATTTATTTTTCACAATTCTGGAGTCTAGAGGTCTGATGTCAAGGTGTTGGCAGTGTTGGCTTCTTCAGGAGGCCTCTAGTCTTAAATTGGAGATGGCCATCTTCTGCCTGTTTCCTCACATAGTCTTCCCTCTGTGTGTGTCTGTGTCCTAATCTCTTCTTCTTCTAAGGATGCAAACCATATTGGATTGAGGCCACTTTAATGATCTTGCTTGACCTTAATTATCTATTTGAAGACCTTATTTCCAGTCACAGTCTGAAGTACTAGGGGTAGGAATTTACCACATAAATTTGGGGGAAGGGGCAACATGAACACAATTCGGCCAATAGCACTCAGGTAGAACTGTCAGGCAGACAGTTGGAAACATGGCTTTGGTACTCAGAGAATCTAAACATCACTGTCATCACTATCAGCTTTGTTACTGGGATTACTCAAGAAGAATGAGTAAAGACCAAGGTCTAGGACATAAACTAATTACATTTAGTACTGGGCAGAATAAGAAGAGATTACATGTGGTAATGCTAAAAAGAAAAATCAGAGAGATTCATTCATTTGTTTTCCATATATTTTTTGAACATCTGCAAGACAGGCATTGTTTTAAGCGTTTGAAAAATATCAGTTCGCAAAATAGTCAAAGGTCTCTACCTTTAATCGTTAGCTTATGAAATTCAAGGAGGGGAACACAGTGCTTCGAGAAGAAACCAGTGGTTGATATTTATGTTTTTAAAAACTCAGTGGAAATTAAGCAGGGCAGATGGGGGAGGAGGGGACAGGTGAAAACCTACCTAACAGGTACAGTGAACACTATTTTGGGGATGGGTACACATATAGCCATGACTCAAGCATTACAAAAGCAATTCATGTAAGCATTCTTTTGAAATTTAAAAAAAATTTTAAAAAAAACTATTCAGTAATATTTTCCCCAAAGCCTTTCATTTTTACTCACCAAACAATGTGAAGTATATTTAAATCTAATATTTTCTCAAAAATAGAATGACTGTATACTCCTAAGATGTCTTCATTCTCTTTCTAGATTTGGCTACATTTCTGCTCTCAGATCTTCCTAGAAGGCTCCTTGATATAAAAGTTTAAGTAACTACTGCAACAGTTGGGGACTGGAGGAATCATATTGTCAGTAAGAAGATTTCTTCTTTGTGTTTGTCATTTCTCTGTTTGGAAAAGATTCTATGCCAGGAAAATGTTTATGAGTGTTTGTTGACTTGGCTTCCACTGCAGAACACGGTGTGTCTGCAACTGTTTAAGACTCTCTGAGCTTACGTTTTTTGAACAAATGCTCAGCCTCCTGTTACTTTTTTTTAACATTACTTATCTTTAAGGGTAAAGACAACCCAGGATGAATGTTCTCTATCAGTCACACAGCCTGTAACTATATTTCCCTTAGTCTCTCAAACTACATGGTTAAGTTCTCCTCTACTCACTTCCTGCAATATTGTGCTCCTTTCCGAGTAAGACACAACTGTATTAAACTTTTCTCTAGTTTTCAATATGGTCCCACTTGAGCTATTTTTGTTCAAAACTCTTGATGTTTCAGATGCAGGCATGGCATTTGAACTTAGTTTCTAGAACTGGTCATGCTCCTCCCCCCTTATTGTTTATTCTATGAGGCATTTCAATCTCCAATCCTGCTCTTATATTGGGGAATGGCTGGGATAGGAAGTGAGGTAAGGAAAACCTTAAGCTTTTGTTCTACCTGAAATTGTTAAATTTTGTTTTAATTAAACAAAATTCATGAACGTCAATAGGTGCATTAGTTAAGAATTAAATCACAATATCAGGGAGCATCTGAATCTGATATTTGAAATTTAATGACTATAATAAATGATATAAGACCAATTCTCTCTTATCTTCTACTCTAAAAATATCTCACTCGATTTCTCGATGGCCCATGATCTCATTAAATGCTTTTGCTCTCGGGACATTTGCGCTTTCCCACTAGCACAGGCATCCTTCTTTCTGATACCTGCCTGCATGGCTTGCTCCATTCTTTCTCTATATTATCTGTTCAAATATTACCTTTTCCTCAGACAAACTTCTATGTCTTCATAGCACTTATCACAAACTGACCTATTATATATTTGCTTATATTCTTTCTATTTTATTATTTATAACTCCAAGAAAAAACACATTTTGGTTATTTTGTCCATTGTTCTACCCGTAGTGTCAAGAATAATACTTGACTCATAGTAGACACTCAATAAATATTTGTTTAGATTATTTTGTATAATGATGCTAATTAAATAAATAAAAGTAAATCTGCTAAATATTAAATTTTAATAAATGAAATATTTGACTTTACATACATAGTATTTGCTATTTTGGCAGATCAGGGAGGATAAAATTCTTTATAAAATATAGAAAAATTCTTTAAAGCTTACATAAAAGAAAGAAGGACCTACCCGATCTCACTGCTAAATCATTTTATTGTGTTCACTTGTTATCATTTGAGGTTTTAGTCCTGATTTCTCAGTTGTGTTTCATATATTTCTTCTCTGCAAGAAACTCCAAGGTCTACTCCCATTTATTTATTCAGATTTTATGCACAGGGATAAGTTATAACTCCTTGAGACAGAGCATCTCATTTTCCAAGACACCCCACAGATATCAGCAATTACACTGCTATACAAAAGGTTTTCATCCAAGCAAATAATTTGTTTTCTAGTGAAAAATAAAGGATATCTCACCTCGGATGAGATTTTTTTTGTTTCTTTCATAACTGTGAATGACCTGTGAGACCCATCTGGTCTTTCCACAAATGAAGGCAAGAAAATCCTTCAAGGGTAAAATATTACTTATTCTATGAGAAAACAATTTTAAATTAAAAAAAGAAAGTATTTAGCTTGTATCACGGCATGTGTCTGATTTGAATCACTTTCAGCTAGTACTGTTGTATCCACTTAAAATATTTTTGTTGTATAATATGTATGTAGAAAGAAGAAAATATTTTATTATCAGAATAAGCACTTGCAATAATTATGAAAACCATTCTCACATTATCAAAATAGATGAAATATTGCTGTGCATGAATATTTTATAGCTTACTGACAAATGAAGTCAAATAATGCCTTTTCTCTTATACACAGTTTTGTATGAAAGAGTTCCAAAATTATACTGAAATATATCTCTGCCTTATATACTCCATAGGACAGAAATAGTAACAGCCATTTTGCAGCATAGGTAAAATGTTGAATTAGAGAAAATAAAATATAATTCACCCATGATTTTAGAACACTCATAAAATAATTTTAATTACTTCTATTTTTATTTCAAAATATTATGGGGGTACAAATGTTTTTGGTTATATGTATCAATTTTGTTATGCTCGAGTCAGGGTTATAAGTGTGCCTATTACCCAGATAGTGTTCACTGTACCCATTAGGTATGTTTTTGCCCATCACCTCCTCTCTCCTACCCCCTCCTTGATTTGCACTGAGTTTTACCTTCCTCTGTGCACATGTGTGCTCATGTTAGTTCCAAGATAATACTGAGTACATGTGGTGTTTGCTTTTCCATTCTTGAAATAGTTCACTTAGGAGAATGGTCTCCAGTTCCAAACAAATTGTTAAAAAAAAGGCCTTAATTCATCCTTCTTAATGGCTGAGTAGTATTCCAGAGTATACATATACCACATTTTGTTAATCCACTCATGAATTGATGGGCACTTGGTTGATTCCACATCTTTGCGATCGTGAATTGTGCTGGAATAAACATTCAAGTGCAGATGTCTTTTTGATAAAATGACTTCCTTTCCTTTGGATAAATACCCAGTAGTGGGATTGATGACTCAAATGACAGGTCTACTTTTAGTTCTTTGAGGAATCTCTATACTGTGTTCCAGTAGGGGTTGTACAAATTTGCAGTCCCATCAGCAGTGGGACTCTCTCTGCATCCATGCCAACATGTACTGTTTTCAGACTTTTTAATAAAAGCCATTATAACTGGGGTAAGGTGATATTTCACTATGGTTATAATTTGCATTTCCCTGATGATTAGTGACATTGAGCATTTTTTCATATGTTTATTGGCCATTTGTCTATCTTCTTTTGAAAAGCTTATGTTCATGTTTATTGCCCACATTTTAATGGGAGTATTTGTTTTTTTCCTTGCTGATTTGCTTGAGTTCTTTGTAGATTAGATTCTGATTATTAGCCCTTTGTCATATTTATAGCTTGCAAATATTTTCTCCCATTCTGTAGATTGTTTATTTACTCTGTTGATTATTTCCTGAGCTATGCAGAAGCTATTTAATGTAATAAAGTCCCATTTATTTATTTTTGTTGTTGCCGTGATTACCACTGGGGTCTTTTTCATAAATTCTTTGTCGAGGCTGATATCTAGAAGAGTTTTTCCACCATTTTCTTCTAGAATTCTTATGATTTCATGCCTTATATTTAAGTCTTTTATCCATGTTGATTCAGTATTTGTGAGTGGTGAGAGATATGGATCCTGTTTCATTCTTCCACATCTGACTATCCAATTTTCCCAGCACAATTTATTGAATAGGGCTTCTTTTCCCAAGTGTATATTGTTGACTACTTTGTCAAAGATCAGTTGTTTGTATGTGGATGGTTTTATATCTGGGATCTCTGTTGTATCTGGGATCTCTGTTCTGTTCTATATCAGACTTCAAACTATATTACAAGGTGATAATAATCAAAATAGCATGTTATTGGCATAATTATTTCAATTTTCAAACTTCCTTTTACTAGATTATTTTTCCATATAAGTTGTATTTAATTTCTCAAGTATTGCTTCAGTTAATTTTATGGGGGTTCAACATTCTAGGTTATACAATATAGATTTAAAAATATTCACCAGACTTTTTAGGCCAAAACTTTCTAAAAGACTGTGATAAATCTTAGAAACTTTTGCTAACAGCGTAATCTTGGATAAATCAATTAACCTCTCTGATTCAGTATGCTCACCTATAAATTGGAGATGATATCAGCTCTGGGGTGACAGTGAGAAAAAATGAGGCAAAATTTGACAAGAAGCATCAGAGATGGAACTTAACAAGTGCTGAATGAATGATAATTCTCTTCCTTTTCCTTCCTGGGACAAAAACTATACAAGTTTACTTGTTGGTGTCTTTCCATCTCCTACAGGATAAACTCCACAATTGCTAAAGCACACAAACTCTAGATGATATGTCTACTTTTCCAAAATCATTTCTCACTATGCTGCCTCCAAAATGCACCTGATATTATAAAAATGGGTAAGGCTATGTAGCTACACAAAATAGTATTTTAAAAAATTATCTATAAATTTTTTGTAAGGACAGATTGTATTTTGCCACTCAAAGTATGTCTGAATTTAGAACCTTTCATCCTAGCCAATTGTCTAGAAAGTTATGTCTTTAAAGCTTTCCTTCCCACTTATTCCTTGCAAGATCTTCATGTATTTTCAGGGTACGCTTACTACAATTTGAAAACAACAAGCCGAAAAAAGCCAGTAGTATTTTCTTCATAGGCAATAGAGCTCAATTTAGTTTGAGAACAACAATTTTGAAATGTCAAATGACTATCCAATAGGCTTACAAAACATCAGATGTAAGGTTAAGCAAGGCAATCAAAATATTTTATTACTAGTTTTCTCCACAGAAGAAAGGTAAAACTTAAATTATAAGATAGATATTTTAGCACATTTTCTTAAAACTATGGCAATAAATTGATTATAAAAACTACCTCAATATTTTACTCTCTTTTTATATCCAAGTCTAATTTTCAAATTCCTCCATCAGCAAACAGAGTATATTTCCTTGAACGTAAATTTTCCTGAATATGGGCTAATCTTGTGCCTTGTGTGGAGGCACACAAGGTGTGAGGGCCAACTTCCCCTTTGCCCTAGAAGGTTCACTAAAAGATCAACTCACAATAAAGCTGATTAATAAGAGAAAGAGATTTATTTACTGTGCACATGAGGAGAAACACAAAGTGATTACCAATATCCCAATGATGTACGGAAATGTATATATCCTCATTTTAGAGGGGAGAGGGAAATGAGAAATACAGGTAATTCTGTTTAGAGGCAATAAATTGTTACTAGGGAGGCTGAATAGTTCCTTGGGAGAATGATCGTCTGGGGGAAAACAGATTGACTTTTAAATGATTCTCTTGCCAATTAAATTAACCTGAGAGACAGGTATTATATTTAAAATGATTTGGAACAGGTCTGGTTGCTTTCTTGATCTCCTTTCCTGTAATATATTGAGATAACAGACAGGGGAAGGATAATTAATTTTTATTTTTATGGCTCTGTTTTTTTTATTTAGAAAGAGGGAAAGCCCCTCACAAGGCCTGTTGATCTCTAAGGGCTTTTAATTCAAAATACTCTTTATACCAAGGAGTCATATTTTGGGGTGAAAAAGTTCCTGAGTTGCTTTGCTTTCTTTGGCCAGTAGAATGTTTGTGTGGAATTCCAAGGATAGGCCTCAAAGGTCATGGCATAGTGTGAGAATCTGGCCACTGCCAATTGAACGAGTTCAAGAGAGCTTGCTGGAGGATGGGAGTTGATGTGAAGAAGAATCTAGCTGTCAAATTAAGGAAATCATAGACTAACCTAAGGATATTTGACATCCAAACATATAACAGAGCCCTTCCAACTTTAGCAGGACTGCCTACCCAATACAATGTGAGTCACAAACACATGAGTTGCTCAGCCAAGACGAGAAGAGCAAACCAGGAAGTTCAAAAACTCATGTGCAGTAATAAATAAATATTTTTTTAAGCTGTTGCACTTTTGGGTGTCAACTATTTAACTCTATATTCATTTTATTAATATTAAGCCAGATAGTATATTTAACAATATTCAAAATATCATATTAAGGAAAGAGAAAAATGTGAAAATAAGCTATATATATATTTACTTATACATATCGAGTATATATATAAGTCCTATGTATATTTGGAATTGATTCTTTTTTGTTATTTCACTAGATTTGGGGATACAGGTGTTTTTTGTTATATGGATGAATTGTATAATGCTGAGGTCAGGGCTTTCAGCGTACCCATCACCAGAGTAGTGTACATTGTACCCAACAGATTTTAATCCCTTAATCTGCACCCTCTTTCCCCAACTTCTTAGTTTTCAATGTCCATTACACCACTTTAGGAATATATATACCCCTCAGTTAACTCATACTTATATGTGAGAACATGTGGGATTTGTTTTTCCATTTCTCATATATTTCACTTAGGATAATGGTCTCTAGTTCCATCCAAGTCGCTGCGAATGACATTAGTTCATTCTTTTTTAGGGCTGAGTAGTATACTCCGTGATTATTTATTATAATTTAAACTGCATTCTACTGTTCTTTATTATATTTTATACTATTTCAGCATTCAATTCACACTGAGTATGAAAATAAATGTCTTAGCATTAATTGTAATTTATTCAAAAGGTATGTATTGATTACTTGAGGAATGGAGGAGTCAAATATTAACTGTCCTGATATATTTTGTCAATAAAGCAATTTAGTCAGGACACCGAGGAAGTGTATGCTGTCCATCCTTTTGGTAAATGGGAATGTCATTTTTTTTTTTTCAGATTGCAATCAGGAAGTCCCATTTCCCACACACACACAAAAAGAATGCACTAACAACATGCCCGTTTTCCATATTATCCTGTGGAAGTACACACCAGGCTACAACAGAGAACAGAGCACACTTCTTCAGGACATGATAGGCAGATCGAAAAAGATGGACACTGCCACAGCTCCAAAAACTCTTCCTAGGACAGAAAAGCAAAGTAAGAACTTAGCAGTTTAAAGTGTACAATGTAAGGAACAGAATTCTCTTTAATAATAGTGTATATGAATACCCAATATTTAAATTAAACCTAAAGCAAGTGTATTTGAAAAGTTACAAAATATAACTCCAGTGTAAAACTCATAAAACTCAATTGAAAGAACTTGGAGACTTTCAGAGAAAGACATTATGTGCTATATAAGAGTATTACTGTTTCAGCCATACTAACTTAAGGAACTCCAAAGAACATATTACTAAATAGTATTAAATAATATTAAAATAATACTATTGATGAGACTATGGGAAAGTTATATTAGCATCCTACTGCATTG
>RJWJ010029329.1:0-20772 GCA_004363605.1 Indri indri
ATGGAGGGAGGTGGTAGTGCACAGAGCAGGGGGAGCCATGGAGGGAGGTGGTAGTGCACAGAGCAGGGGGAGCCATGGAGGGAGGTGGTAGTGCACAGAGCACAGGCGTGGCCAGATCTGACCTGAATGGGACTCTCTGCTATGCTTCCTGTTTGCGCAACTGGGGCAAAGGAGTGTCTTAGCATTAGTTTCCTCAACTGGACAGACGCTAAATTAAATGAGATAATTTATGCAAAAAGTATAAAGGAGGTACCACAAAGAACAGTTGTTATTCATCATTATTCTTATTGCTTTTTGTCCACTTTACTACCAATGAATTATTTATATAAAAATTGCTTTCACGAAACTCCTGGAGGAGTTTAAAATCGTTGCCTAGCTGAACTAAATAAGAGATACATACGCATTTGTGTGTGTGTGTGTGTGTGTGTGTGTGTGTGTATGTGTATGCATGCAGTATGCAACTTTATTTGATCTATTAATCCTATGAAATAGGGAAAGCAGGAAATATTGTGCCCATAATATAAATGAAGCGACCAAGGTTAGATAATTTAAGGAACCACCTTCCATGACTAAAGAAATGATGATTCCAGAGGATTGACCCAGGCCTTCTGACTAATACTTTATTCTATGTTACCACACATTCCTAATTCATTTATTTCCTCTTTCTCAAATAATGTATGGACATGTGTCTGGTAACTGTGAAGTGTTTGCAAAAGTAGGCCATCAGCAGCAGTAGCAGTGGTACATCTCCACATCTCCAAGGAGAAGGATATAGGTTAAGAAATGGCCCACTCTAATTGGATCTACACGCATGCCTTGAATATGGCATTGTGTAAGGAAAAGGTGGGATAAGACGTTGTGATCAGTAGAGAACAAGTTTAAACCATTTTATTTGGTTGTGTTTTTGACACCAGTAATCTGAAATTCAGAGCAAATCCCATTTCAACAATAAGAGGTCTTAGCTGTTTTCCTCCAGAGGTCCAAAGAATCATGGAATTTTTTAAAAGCTGGAAGACCTTCAAGACTGAGGTCAAGGAAAGCAGAAGATGTTCCAAAGAATGTTGTCTGGGCAAGCCATTTCCAAATAATAGATGGGTTATTGTCTCTCAAAACAACACTACTGGGAGCTATATAATTATATTTTATATATGGCATGTCTCATTTTATTGATATCTCCCAGGAGTTCTGAAGGGCTTTGTAACGGACCCCACCCCCCACCTCCAGGGAACAACAGAAGAGCTAGGGATTCAGACCTGTGCAACTACGCTGCTCACGCAGGTGTCCTTAATGTGCCTAGAGCACAATGGACACGTCCGCATAGTGCACGTGATGGCTGTTCTTCAGTCCAGGTGACAGAATCGACAGATACAGTGTGACTTTGGAATAGAAAGAACTCGGGCCCCAGAATCTTATAAAATATTAGTGTGCCAAATAAAGCATCAGTTTCACACTTAATTTCTGTGTATTTTTCAGGAAATGATCCTCTCATAAAAGCCCTCTGCATGTGTTTGGTGAGAGAAAAAGTATAAGCTAAGAGGAGGAGTGAGTACTGGGCTGGGAGGAACCTACAAAGCTCTGAACTCACCATCCATAATGATTTATTTCACAAGCAGGTATTGAGCACCTACTGAATGCTCAAAGATGATAGAAAAGTACTCTCCATACAAAGAAGACTCCCATCCAAAGCAGGAATGAGATTCACAAGCTGTTCCAAATTTTCACAGACACGTGGCTTCCTTTCAGAGCCTTCTGTTATGAATCGCAGTTCTGTCCCATTGCTAGAGAACGCCCCTCTGATGTCCAACCATGAGGTGTGCTCAGAAATGCTATGCAACCAGGACATTTGTGCCCTGGGATATGTGAACTTCCTGGGGTACCGCTGTCTCTTCTGGTCCCTCAACCACTAAAACACACTTCCTGTTGTCTTTAAAAGTGTAATGGCTCTTGCCCTAAGTTATAAAAATTCTGACAGGACTTATTTCATTTTTCATCCATCCCCTGGGAAGGTTGGACTGAGAAAAATATAGACCAGTAAATTTTCATTGTATGTATGCACAGTTGATCTGAGCATGACATAGCGCTCACTAATATGGTTTAAGTGTCTGCAGAAAATCACAGATGTGTCTTGCAAAGCCATGGACCAGGGCCGTTTGATGACCTATATCCAGGAAAAGATTATAAAAACATGAAAATTATCACAATCCTGCTGAGAACGTAGAAAAGAAAATTAAGCCATGCACATTGAAATGTGTGTTTTTCCCTTATAAATCTTTAGTCAAAGTAGTTTTATATCAATCCATCCACACTCGGTCTCATTTTGACTATTGACATCTATTTATAATTCATTTATAACAAGATTACTGGATTCTACTTATAGTCATGATGGAATAACTGGTATCCAACTTGCTTTCTTACTGTAAAGAGCTAGAAAACAGCGTGGAATATCTAAAATGATTGTTTTTCAGATGTTAAACAATAGGCAGTATCGCACTGTGATCCCTGAGAGACTGTAAACAAATGAGGTGAGCTCCATACATGCCTCACCTTTCTTCCTTCCAGACCACAGTACAAGAAGAGGGGATGAGGAGATTGGAATGTGCAGGGCAAGTTACAAGAGGAGAAAGCTATGCAGATAAAATGTCCCTAAGATCTGCATGGAATCCTCTTGAGACTTTGCCTAAATAACATGAGCATATGGTGAAAATCCACAAGGCTAGGCAAAAAAAATAAAAAAACAACTCTGAAGACAAATAATAACAACAAAAAGCAGGAAACTGTGCGCAGAATTCTAACAGAGTTCACACAGGACTGTGAGATCTTTGAGGTCCATCCAGCTAGAGGAGAGTGTATTCTTTAAACACCAGGATATTCAGGAGGGACTCAAGAGACTCCAGTCTTAGTAATAAGGCTAAACTAGTTCTAGAATAAAGGTTAATTTAAAACCTTCCTAACGAGTTTTAAAATAAGCCTTTAAAAGGTGAAGCTCACATGTAATTTAATTGCCTGCCAAAACAAAATTTAATACTGAAGAAAAACAAAACAAAACAAAGAATATGTATGTACTTACAGCTCTGTGACATCACAATGTTCAGCATCTATTTAAAAATTACTGGACATGTGGAGAAGCATGACCCATAACCATAAGAAAAATCAGTCAATAGGCATAGACCCAGAAATATTAGAAAAATGAAGTTAACAAGCAGTATAAAATAGCTGCTATAAATATGTTCAAAGATTTTTAAAAACGTAAGAATGCTATGGAAATTTTAAATGCTGGAACATCTAAGAAAGAGTGAAAGATGGAGTTGAAAAAGCAGTTCGTAGCCAGATTATGAAGAACTGTGCAAGTCAGATTTGCACACCTGCACACCCACATAAATTATACACTTGCAAGAGAGAAAGTTTAGTGGAGGTGATAGGCACAGATGGCTTGGAGCAGGACTGAATTAGTTACCAGACTCTGACTCTACCAGATACCTCAGCATGACCCCATCAACACCCTTAATCCCACTGTGCCTTGCTGTCCTCTCTGATAAATAGTTATAATAATATTACCTAGTCACAGCTTACATTGATCACTAATTGAATTGCTACAACCAAAGTGTTGTAGAAGTGTTAGCCATTATTATGTCATGTGTGTGTGTATGTGTGTGTGTACACACAAACTGACTTATATGGGACATTATTCTGTGTTTGTTTTTCTGTTATACACTTGGTGGGAAGTCATTGCTGCTTAAAGTACAGAATGAAATCAGCAAGTATCTAGCATGCACCATATATGTAACTTCCTTCCATCTGAGTCCAGGAAGTCAGTCTGATAACCATCATAGCTTTCCTCCATCCATCCAACTCTAACTGGAACCATATGGATATTATAAAATTTCAACTTTGAACTCCCTTTAACACAGCCAAGGGCTCAAGTTTATTTAAGCTTTTGATCTTCTGTATAAGATGGGAGTATTTCTCTCTCCATATTTAAAAGCTAGTACCAGATGACCTTGAATATAGTCAAATAATTTTCTGTATCATTTCATCTCTTTTGGTTTGGCTGCGGTGAAGTTTAAGGAAGTGCTTTGATTACAGAAAGATCTAAGATTCTACTGACTATACATTTCTAATCTTAGTGGAGTCATTTGCTTATTTCCTTAAATGTTCACCTGTTGTCTCACCTTCTTGGAAGTGTTTTATCATGTGTACTAGCCAAGGTTCAACCAGAGAAACAGAACCATTAGGAAATAGATGCGTATGTGTGAATATGTTTTAAGGAGTTTTACAATTGTGGGAGCCAGTTAAGCAGTTTCTGCAAAGCTATTGTCTCCAAGTCTGATGCTGGTGCTTAAAGTTCAGAGTGCAGGTAAGAAGGAAGGAAGTTTATTGCCATAGACTGAATGTTTATTCCCCCCAAAATTCATTTATTAAGATCCTAACCCCTAATGCGATAGTATTAGGATGTGGGGACTTTGGAGGTGATTAGTTCAGGAGAGTGGAACCCTCATAAATGTAATTAGTGATCTTACAAAAGAGACCCCCCAAAAGCTCCCCCCACCACTTCCACCACCTGAGGACTCAGCTAGAAGACCACATCTCAGTAGACCCCAAATCTGCGTGCTTTGATTTTCGACTTACCAGCCTCTAGAACTATGAGAAATACATTTCTGTTGTTTATAAACTTCCCAGTGTATGATAGTTTGTTACGGCAGCCAAAATGGCCTAAGACCATTACAAAGTGGGGGATAGCAAAACAAGCTGGAGCGTAAGCCCCTGGAGCTGGGCACAGAGCACCCAAGCACAGACTGTCCCCTCTTCTTCATCTGGCATTGGTAGTGTTGAAGCCAGAGCCCTTCCTCATGGAGGTAAACATATATACCTGGCCCTGGAATCTGGGAAGGGGAAGAAGAATCCAGGGAGAGAGAACGCAGACCCAGGTGCTGCTTCAAGCCAACAAAGTGAGCCAGCACATCCCCCACAATGCACCTGAGCTACAAAATGGCTGCTGCTTCCCTTCTGCTCTCTAGATCTCCCAAGGATGCTCCTTGTGGCTCCCCGGCTAAACCTACAAGAAAGGGGTGTCTTGGAAATGAAGTCCAACCTAGCCAAATTGACACATTACAAAGCCACCACAACATACAAGAAAATTAACTAATGTTAAAGCTTTCTTTTAAATGTATAGCATAGTCTTAAATATTAAACTTTAAAAATCTCTATTTTCTTTATTTTTGCCCCTTACATAAAGTCTCTGTTATTTGCTTATAATGAAAATAGAACATTTTCTGAAAATAGAACATTTCTTAACACCCACTATTACAGAGCACATCTCTCCTTCTGATTTATTCTTTACAGAAAACTATTATTTATTACTTGTGCTAGAAACCAACATATAAACTATGAAATCACAAGGCCGCTAGAAATTTCAGGGTTGCTTACTCTATCCAGTCTTCTATCTCAAGGCAGGCTTTGTCTAAATCCTTTCAGACCAAAGTCCACCATCTCTCTCTTTGTGTGAGGTGTCCTTGCATAGACTTACTAACAACTCTTTGCATTATTTAACACTAGGTTGGACTCAGTTTATATATCCATCAATTAGAAAACTAAAATAATGTAGAAAACTTGGGCCTGTGTATCTACTAATAACTAACATTTCTTGAAAACTGAAACAAAAATTTATCTTGTGTGTAAATAATACCACCACTTCTAGTAAGATAATTTCCTCTTCTTTCTAAACTAAACCTTCAACATCAACAATTCCATTTTCTTAATTCAGGTACAATAAGAAACATACTTTCTAGCACCTTGCTAATAGGCTTTTGTATAAATGAAGACATTTTCTTTTTTTTCATTAGGAATGGTTTTTTATTAGAGTTTTTCTAGTGTATCACTTCTCACTTCATATAGACATTGTCATCTATAAATACTGGAACACCAATAGGCACTTTGTAGCCACCACCCTTCATCTTTGTGTAGTAAGGAATTCATTGCTACACAAGGCAGTCCATTCCATTTTTGGAGAATTCAGATTGTTAAAAATTATAATCCTTATAATGAGATAATATATGTTTTCTCATTAATTTTTACCCATTGAAACTAATTCTGCTCTCTAATACTACAAAGAATTTCCCTTACATGTGGAAATACTCTAAAATTTTGAAGATGCTCACCAAATGGGTCTTATCTTTAGTGTGAGACTCACTCCCCATTCCTTGAGTTATCTTTACATAAGCCCTAAACCATATTTCCTGGAAGTATTTCACTTTTTAAAAATACCTCATAAGACATGGTGCCCTGAGCAGAAAAAAACAAAAAACAAATGCTTCCAATTTGTTCTTGCAAGTATGGAGAAATGTGATAATGTCATTTCTATCAACGAAACTCAAGTTTTCGAAGTTATTGGCAGTTGATGTCACAGACTTGGTTTCGGTGGAGCATGCAGTCAACTAACTTCCAAAACCCCTTTGATGTAAAGTACCACCAAGATAGCCCTCTTCCTTTCTGCATTGTGGCCCTTTAACTTTGCTGCTGTCATTGGGTTTTTAATTTTATTTTTTTATTTTGTGTGTGTGTGTGTTATTTCAGCATATTATGGGGGTACAAATGTTTAGGTTATGTATGTTGCCCTTCCCCCCCGCCACCCCCCGAAGACATTTTCTTGCCACTCAACTTTTCTTAACTGATTCTGATTCCATTCACCACCCCACTCCTTTATTTTCTAGGCCTTTGATCATTCCTTCCCTTCATCTAAAATCTTGGCGAATTCTCTTCATATTTCCTAGGCTCTAAAACTAAAAGTTGGATACAGGACATTGTTTGAACTTAACACTTTAAGGGTTTGCAGAGGACATTTGTCCAGCATAACTTGCTTATTACATTCAGTGTGGACAACTTCAGAACAGTATTCTGGACAAGAAGTTAGCATTAATTTTATCATTAGCAACGAAGAGTGATAATTGTTTTCCTGAACTGACAGTCTGATGTCATTAATTATCAAGAAAATGTCTGTCCTTTACCCAAACATGAGTTAACAGCAACTTATCTATCAGTAGTTCTTTCAAGAAAAAAACCTGATATTCTATGAAAAAAGTGGCTAGTTCAGCTTGCAACTGAAACAATCTCACCAGTGCTTTTGCTGGTGACAGCCATCATACTTAGGTATGCAGCAGAAATGCTTTAGGTATGCTTCCAATTTCATCATATTGAATACCAAAAAGAAGTATATTCAAAGATCAGGATTTAATAAAAGTAACATTTATATTTCTACAAGGACATTCTTGAGTGAAACTGGCCTCCTTTTTTTTTTTCAATCTTTTTTTTTTTTTTTTTTTTTTTGCTGCAAATGAGTGGTTTGGATAATAAAAGACAACTTTGGTCTTTCAACCAAGGGTCTTCGGTTTCAGTCAGAGATAAAACACCTGCTAGAAATGTCCAGGGTGGTATGGAAAGTCCTCTGTCCATCTGATTGTGGGACAGGCAAACACTGGGAGATCACCAAACCCTACCACGACAGACACTGAAACCCGATTAACCACTCATGTGCATCTTTCCAATCAAACACATTGCAAACATGCACCTCGAAAGGTGTATTTTGTGCTTAATTCAAAAAAAGAAAACATCTGGTCCAATTTAAACTTAGAAATGATACCTCTCCTGCAATATTTTAAACATCGATTCAGGTAGTCCTACATATCTGAACTGTCTTTAGATCAAAAGCACCATTAATTGATTTATTCCAGTTTTCTAAATACTTAGCAGTTCGATCATCAAAAACATGCTATGAAAAGACAAAAGTTCAAAGAAAAAACATCCAGTATATTTTTTGAATTCAGATATTTAAGTTTAACAAATTTAAAATAATCTACAGTTTGAAACCACACGCACACATGCATACGCACACACTTCTCAAACTGGACTTTGTGAAAATAAAAGCAAAAGCTTTACCCTCAGGAAGATTAGACAATATGTAAACAAATATGAGGCCACACATGAAACCTGCAATGTCTACACAGACTTGACATTGATGGGGATGTGATAAATTGTGTGTACTGATGCCTGGATGAAAATGAGAGAAACAGAGCTTGGTTTATTTGGAGAGATCACTGTTATTCACAAGATGTGAGTAGAGTGCATGTTACACAAATTCACTGTGGGGAAAAAAAACTCCAAATTTTTTTATTTTTATTTTTATTTTTTCTTATTTCAATAGATTTAAGGAGTCCAAGTTGAATTCTGTTATGTGTGTATATTGTATAGTGGTGAAATCTGGGCATTTAGAGTACCTGTCACCCAGATAGTGTACATTGTACCCAATCATTATTTTTAAACAGATGCTACAATTCAATACACTATAGAAACAGAAATAAACCAAAGAATCTTAAATAACACGATGAGCTTTGGAGTCTGTATCAGTTTCTTATTGCTGAATAACAAATTAACACATGCTTTAGGGGCTTAAATGAACACCCATGTATTAGTTCACAATTCTGTAGGTCGGAAGTCCCAGCACAATGTCACTGGATTGTCTGATCAGGGTCTTACAGTGGTCCCCAAACTTTCTGGCACCAGGGACCAGTTTCTTGGAAGACAATTTTCCCATGGACAGTGGCAGGGGCAGAGCTCAGGCAGTGATGTGAGAGATGAAGAGCAGAGCTCTGTGACCTGGTCCCTAGCAGGCCACGGATGGTACTGGTCTGAAGCCCAGGGGTCAGGGGAACAGCAGTACAAGACTGAAATTAAGATGCCAGCCAAGCTGTACTTCTTTCTGGAAGCTCTGGGAAGAATCCACTTCCATGCTCATTCAGGTTGCTGGCTGGACAAATTCAATTCCTTGCAGGTATAGGAACAGTGTCCCCATTTCTTTGCTGGATGTCAACCAGGGCTACCTCAGCTCTTAGAGGCCACCCACATTCCTTGCCGTGTGGCCAGCAGTGGAGAAAACTATGCAGGCAGAGGGAGATGTTTGGTATTTTGTCATCTGGACAAGGTTCATATTTATGTTTTGTCTCATGTTATCATGTTCAGACATGATTACAGAGTGCGCTTGTTTTTCTTTTGTTCTGTCATGCTCACAAAGTGGCCTTGTCTGATGTCGATGTCCCCTCAAGGAGTTCATGTTCCATGACAGAGCATCAGGGCCTAGCTGAGAGTACCAGACTGACTCCTGGATGTCAGGGGCTGCCTTTCTCTGTCTCTGCAGGATCAGGTGACACTGGACCACCAGAGTGGTGTGTAGGTGGTGCTGGATTTGGATGAATCTCGCTCATGGTACATGTAGGACAAGTCTCCTTGGGCATGAGCCCTGTGTGGGCTCCTCTATTGGCTGTCACAGGTCCATGCTCCAACCATGGTGCCACCTCCCATTCTATAGGACAAGAGAGTGGAGTACTGTGTCCCGTACACACTCACTGCCGGTGCCCAGTGTGGTCACCTCACCTCCTGCACAGGCTCCGTGTTACTTGTTGGGCAGTCCTTCACTGCGAGTGTCTGTACTCATCTCCTCTGAGGCTCTCAAGTCCTTTGCTCTGTGACACCAATGCACCCTTCTGGCAGGTATTGCCCTTGCTTCCTGCCATTGTGGAGATCTCATTGCTCCCCTTAAGTGAGTAGGACCATGCCACCCATCCCCTCCTGTTCTCCCCTGGTGGTGAAGTGTGGAAGCCAGGGGCACGGTCATTATTGAAAGATCCCATTCTAGGAACACAGTAATTACAGCCTAATGAAGTCTAGAGGGGTCATGGTTGGAAGATGTGTTATTCTATGTTTATGTTATAAAATTCGGAATGGTGAATTAAAGGTGAGAAGAAAACAAAATACCATTCACGTTTTCCTGTGTACTTTGGGAAGACCTGTATTTGTAATCATCATCAGCAAAGCACAGTGACAACCTTTGCAAGAGTCCTTAGGAGCCAGTACTCATGTGCTGCCTATGGATGACGCCATGTCCCGGGCAATGATGTAACCAGCAATAAGTAAATGATATTAGGGAATTGCAGAGACAAGAAGATCTGTGTTGTTCCGATCAAACACTCTGAAGAGTTATGGCATTGGGAATTACTATATTCTTCTCACTTTAGGATGTATGAAATTAGCCAGGGGCAGCACATTTGAAGACTAAGAACATGAACAGGTGATTCCTAAACCTAAACAGAGTGAGCTGTTGCCTGGACACTACAAAGACCTTTCATGAACACTGCTGAGAAATTACACAAATACCTAAAAATTCTCGACCCATTATTCTATTTATTGAATTCTCACTTGAATTGTGTAAGACATTTTTACATCAAAATGTTTATATTGACAGTGGCCCCCCAAAAATGTGTTTTCCAGAGTCCCACACCCCTTGTGGGAGGCCCTGCAGGGAAGATTTCCCGTGGAAGTGATGTTTAAGGTATGAAGGCATGATTAGAAGTTAAGTAGACGAAGAGGACAGTAGAGCTTGTTGCAGACAGAGGAAATAACATGTGCAAAGGTCCCCTGGTGGGAGGGACAGGGTTAGTATGAGGGACTAAATACACAATACATTCTAAAGGGCAGTCAGTGGATCCTGATAATAGTTTCTGGTTCCTTGCTCACCAAGGAACTGGTAAAAAGCCTTAATCGATATAATGTCTCGCTCCTCACTTGTGCCTTCCACATGGTTCCTGTCTCCTCCATACCTGCCCCTTGCCTGCTCATCCTTCTCTGCTTCTTGCTGGGGACCTTGACTGCACTTAGGAGACGGTTCTTAGTCTTCGTGCATTGACTAGAAAAAAGAGAGCCACGGCTCTCAGTCCTTCTCGGGTGAAGAAAGCATGCCCCAGGTCTCACTCGCACATGCAGTTTCCTCACAGAATCAGGATTCTTCTCTCTGCCATGGCTATAGGTGGACATTTTTTAATGTGCCTGGTGCAAAGAGTGATTTCTTGCTTTGTGAGAGAGGTTGAACAAAGCCCTTGTTGTGTAGAACAGCAGTCCCCAACTTTTTTGGCACCAGGGACCGATTTCATGGACTCATGCCACCGCTCACCTCCTGCTGTGCACGCCCTCCATGGCCTCCCCCCTCCCCGCTCCTAAGTTTCATGGGAAGACAATTCTTCCAGGGACGGGGGTAGGGTGGGGCAGTGGTGGAGCTCTGGGGACCGGGACAGGTTAGTGGACCAGGGATTGGGGACCGCAGGTGTAGAAAGATACATGTGGTGACATTCCTCTGTGACAAAGTTAATGCTTCCTCTGGCAGCTAATGCTTGGAACATCGATGTCCCTTTACACCCAATGTTGTGGGTGCTGCATCAGCTTTTCTTCAAAGGTGAAATGACAATAGAAATGAATATAAAATATAGGGGATGGCAGCATAAGTAGGCCTAGGGTCTAGCATCTTTTCTTTTAGGTTTTTATGAAGGGTTTGTTTCAATGAATCACTTTTATTCCATGGTTTGTCCCCAGACCTTAATCCTGTTGGCTTTTCTCTTGGGTAGAAACAAATCCCAAGTGTCTACGCCGTGTGCCTAGCAGTAAGGTAAAAGAATCCATCTGCAGAGTGGCGTCTTGACACAGACCCAGCCATTCTGAGGAAGGAGAAGGGACCAAGGCTGGAAGTAGGACGGGAGTAAGGGACGCACACACAGCCTTGTCACAGCGTCTCCTCTGAGAAGCCTCTTTTATTTGTACTCCTCCTACCAGTCTCTCAGTGTGCCTGCCTAAGACTTAATAGGATACGTGCCCTTGTTTCCAACCTAACCTCAGTGCCAATACTCAACAGACTGCAGGAAGCGGCCGCAGCACTGGATGCTTGAGTTTGGATGGAAGGACGGCTCGTCTCAGCCCCGCTGGGTGGACTTTCCGAGCGTGCCGGTAGAGCAGACGTGGGAAGGATCATCTCCACTCCTTACTTGCACTGCGAGTTGCTCGAGTGAAAAAACTATTCTCCTTACATCTATATCCTAAAAACCTGAAAACATTCCCTCAAAAATCAACTCAAAAAATGTTTTTCGATAATGCGATGATGTGCTTTTTGCCAGTTTTGTGATAAACGTCTTAGAGATGATGATGTTGATATAGATGGCCTGATTCTGAGGAAGACACCAAAGTCCGAGAAGGGAAAACAGAAGATGATCCTGCCCCACGGGAACACCTACTCTGGTTAGGGCTCTAAATAAAGGAGGCAGTTGGGGTAAAAAAATCTTTTGTTTTGTGGATAAAAGAGGAAAAACACAGGCATTTATGCATATGCCTCTGTAAATGGGTAAAAGGGTGAGCAACATTCAATCAAAACAAGGAGAGTTTAATGATTTTAAGCACTAGCACATTTAATCCACCAAATCACCCAGGGGGCTAGGTATTTTACCCCAACTTTTCAACTGCGATCTAGGGATGCTGGGCTTTCCTGGGGTCGTTCAACAAGGAAGGGCTGGAGTTTGCAGGCAGGGCCTCTGTCTCCATCCCAGAGCTCACTCCACAGCTCCACAGTTGCTGACACTCGCCCTTATAAAACATAATTGGCAGTTCATTCTGATGGAGAATGAATCTAAGCAATATTTCCTTGAGACAGAAATCCAGATCCTTCCAAAGAGCAATTGTTTGCACAGGCAGTTGTTTTCACAGACAAATCTGGGCACATACTTTCCCGGTGCTTCGCTGCCGTCAGCTAATGCTGTCCTTCCGTGGCAGACACAACTCCGGCCTTCTCTGCTCCCCAGCCCTGGAGAAGTCACTCAACCATGGAGCTGGAGGGACCTCCTGCCTCTGGGAAATGCTGCTCTTCCACCAAACCAGAAAGATCATTGTCTGCCTGTTTCTCGACAGTGAGATAAGGAAATGATTCCCTTGAAGATTCACCCTGGTCAGTCAGGAAGCTTTTCCCCAAATGGCAACAGCCGTAAAAAATAGAAAGGATAATTATTAACCTTAACATAGGGATTCCAGATGGCAATCTGGCCTTTCATCTCAACTAAAGGGAAATGGCAGAGACAAAATTCAAGAAATGAAAAATGGAAGCAATGCTGCCTGTGGGTGCTTCGGCTTAGCCTTTTGATGGTGTCAGAGCTGGATGTCTGTCAGGCAAAACCGAGGTCTCTTCTGGGAAGGTGGACGACGGTTTCCCTAGCAGGATGTTGAGTGCTTCACCCTGATCCCTTGGGCACATGCATGGCAAACGCATCTCATTGCACAAGAATAAGACTAATAAAATTGCTTCCAGTATTTTTTGGATGGAGATTGTGGGAGCCATTGAAAAATAGAAGCCAGATTTCACACATATTTAATTAAAAATACTATTTAAATAGTATTAAGCTTTTTCCACACATCCATATTGACTTAAAAGTCATAATGTAATGATTCAAAGCACTTTTTTAAACTTAGTGTTTCTAAATACATGATTATTAAAGGAAGTGTTTTATGCATCAACCTTTTACATTTTTTCAAACTTTCTCGAATTTTGATAGCAGAAAAATATTTAATGGACAGCACCTTTCACCAATAGTCAGTTCTTTCGTGTCAGCCCTGGGACGTCTGCCATTGTGTTCCCACTGACAACCAACTAGACCTATTCTGATTCTTTGAGGATTCTTGAATACTAACTGAACTTTCCCTACTTTGCTAAAAATCTTTTTAGGTAATAGTTGAGGCTTTGGAATCAAATAGGGCCAAGGTCAAACTACTTACTCACTATATGTACTTAAGCAAGTTATTTTAACTCCCTGAGCCTCAGTTTCCTCAGCTGTTAAGTAGGGATAATAATCTATTAATACTTTGTGAAATCGTCATGAGAAATTCATTAGCTAATATATGCAACATAGCAGGTGCTCAGTAAATGGTAGTCGGTTTTTATCACTGTTGTTATTATTCTTTTCTTCTTTTCATTAATTTTTTTCTGCCAAAAAATAGATTCTTGCTCATAGTTCTCATATTTTATCCATTAAAATTCCATCTGTTAGGTGGTATTTCCTTTTTCAAATGCATGCTCTCCATAATCTCCAATCCTGCACCTTGTGTAGCACTTGTTACCTCTTATAGCACTTGGCACTTAGTACATTGTGCTGTAGTTTCTTTTTGCCCAGATCCCATCATCCTAGTTAGAATGATAGTCTCTGGAGGGCAGGAAGCAAAATGTTTTTTCCTGTGAAATACTTCTTGCATGTGTGTTGAATGAATATCCAAAGAGGGCCCTATTTTGTTTTGCATTATTTGTTCAATAAAAACAGAAATTATTTTTCATTTTAGTATTTTTTTAATTTTAGAATTTAGATATTTCAATTTACTGTTTCTTCCTGAAGTTACAACATAGAGTTGAAGTCAAGATGAGAAATATATTGCTGAAAAATCTTATTTTTTCTCTCTGACAAGGCACTGCATCCATTTATGTTTGAATCCCTGTAAGTAGACATTATTCCTTCCGGAGCCAGGTGGGAAGGCTTCCAAAAACAACTGGAAATACAGCCGTGGAACCTCAAGTCCTGCTCTTTTTCTGCTTCAGTTTTTTCTCCTGTAAAATAGGTGGGGGGATGTGATCAAATGATGTTTAAGAGACTTTCCTTTTCTAAAAATGTATGTTTTATCACTTTTAAAATTAGAGCATTAAACGTGGTAGTCTTAAGTTTTCCCTTCTGTGGTGTGAGTCCTTTTTACCTTCTCTTTCCTAGTCTACACAGGGTCCCAATAAGAAAAATAAAAATTAATTTCTCAGGCATTGCATCCATTATTCAAAAATTTCCCTGCTACTTCTGAGAGTCCCCCCAGGGCTGGGGTGGGAAACTTATGGCCCTAAGGCTACATGTGGCCTTCTAGATCCTTAAGTGTGGCCTTTGTTCTATAAAATTTGGATTCAGTCCAAAGGCCACACTTAAGGATCTAGAAGGCCACATGAGGCCTTATGGCTGCAGGTTCCTTACCCCTGCCTGAAGGTTTCTCAAATATATTCTTAAATAACTGGCTCTCAACTCCCTAAAGATTCCATCACCATTTTTCTTTGTTCTAGCCAGGTCTTCAGTTACTTCTACTTCACGTAAAGCTGTCCGTGCTGCTGGGGCCTCACTGTTTGGGGAACAGGGTGTTTTGCCTTGGCTTTCTCATCCTGACAATGAACCACAGTCCTACATCTCCTCCAACTGCTCTCATACAATACGCGGGTAGGGGAGACCTGAATCTTAGAATAAACATACCTTAGACCACAAGAAGGACTCCCATTCTATAATGATAACTTAGATATACTGTAAGATGTTTGATCATTAATAATAATGCTAATATAAGAGTTTATCAAAAGTAATTCTTATCAGGAATTCCCAAATACAACCAGGATTGAAGTGAATTGGTCAGTCACTGCAGGTAGAATGGTCTAAATCATTTCATGAAGTGACCAACACTTAATGGATTATTAGAAGGATGACATCAGCTCGGCTGGGCCACTTCATATACTGCATTAACAGTAGCTAGGAGATGATCCATCAGTACTGATATGAACTTGACACCTATGAACTTGAGGGAGGAGGTGCAGAGACAGAGTTTGTGCTTTTCCTCATTGATTTACACAAACCATGTGTGAGATGCATCTTCCAACCTGCTCAAACTCTTTGCCCAACTTCTTATTCCACATTGACAATTCAGATGAAGGTCAAAGACCTAAAAATTAAGCCAGGTTACTGGAAATTGGAGCATTCATGAAAAGGAGCAAAGAAGTTACTAAAAATGCATTTGATTCTGCATGGAATCCCTCTTTGGGGAATTCTTCTTTGGATTGCCTCTTTTTCTTGTAATAGGAAGACGGTGTTGTCAGCTGCTTAGGGAAAGGTGCTCTCTCAGCTGCTGAGTGATAAGACTGTGTGAATGAAATGTCAAGAAGAGGCTGAAGGTGGGGAAACTGTCAGTTATCCCCCTCTCCAACCTCTTGTCTGGTAACAGAGTCCTCAGAGACAACGCACAGTGCAACTTTTCTCCTCCATAGAAAGCTAAATAAAAGTTTAGGCCAAAACCCATGCTAGTAACAGAGTGTTAATTTTCCTGATGGGTCCCATCTGTTTGCCTCCCTGAGAACCTACAAAGATGGTAGGAGGAACTTTGTGCCTGTCTCTGGGCTCAGCACTAGAAATATAAGGAAATATTGAGGGAGTTGCTGGGAGTTACCATGACTTGGCCACAGTTCCAAACAGGCTGGACTCCATTTAGGACCACCATATCCAAGCTGCTCAAGGGGTCTGTGGCTACAAAGGGTGGGTGTTCCCCACCTTCTGGAACGTGACTCTTACCCTGTGAACTGTAGCATGGCAAAGAGACATATGCATGCCTATGCTCATTGCAGCACTGTTCACAGGAGCCAACCCATGGAAGCAACCCAAGTATCCATCAGTGGATGAAGAGAAGGAAATCCTTGATTTTCAGCAACAGGGATGAACCTGGAGGACATTATGTTAAATGGAATAAGCCAAGCATACAAAGACAAATATTGCATGATCTCCCTCATATGTGGGATCCAACAAAGCTGATCTCATACAAGTAGAGAGCAGAATAGTAGTTGCTAGAAGCTTGGGAAGAGTGGAGGAAGGGGGAATGGGGAGAGACTGGTTAACAGGTACAGAGTCATACATAGGAAGGATAAATTCTCGTGTGCTGTTGCATCGAAGGGTGATTATAGTTAACAATAGTACACGGTCTATTTCAAAATAGCTAGAAGAAAGGATTTTGAATGTTCTTACCACAAAAAAAACAATGAATATTTGAGATGATGTAAATGCTAAATACCCTGACTTGATCCTTTTACAGTCTATATATATATATGTATTGAAACATCTAACTGTACCCTACAAATATGTACAATTATTGTCAGTTAAATGAAACCAATAAAATAAATTTTAAAAGAGAAAACTACAGCAACTTACTCTCTGTCTGATGTGCTTGCTGCATTGACAAGAGAGAAAAAAGAGATTTCAGTCAACTGAAGACCATTCCTAGGTTGTAAAAGAAGCCATTTTTTAAAAGGAATTGTTTTACTAAGAAATTGGATTCCTGTCTTCTCTCCACCCACTATTCTTCCATGAATGCATAAGATCCTTTGTGGGGGGATGATAGTCTGGCTATCAGAGCACTGTATATTTATGTTCTTGCATGAAGACAGCCTGTCCAGCTAGCAAGGCAGGCTGTTAAACTGTAAGAGAGACTTAAAATAACACACAGAGAGCTTATTACAAGCAAGATGTAGTGTTGAGTGATAGTCAGCATTTCCGAGAAATTCCAGGGAGAGAAACACTTGGCAATGAGTTGGGAAAATAACCCAGTGGTAAAGAGTGTTTCTATCCCTCACCCATCGCCTACCCCAATCCTCCTTCTATGAGCAATTCCTGCTGTGCCCATCCTCCCACTTGAGGAGGAAACACTGAATTAAGTACCACCGCCATTCTTTGAGCATCCAAGGTGGTAGAAGTGCTAATAAATGCCGTCCTTGTTACTTTGAATCATTTCCCCGGGGCATTTGTCATTTGTGCACTGAGACATTCTGACAGCCACTTGGCACTTGCATTTTGTCATGTTGTAATGAAGTACATTTCCATTGCATTCAATATATTCAATATTTTTTCACTCCAATTACATGCAGTGAATCAAACCCTTGCTACAGTGAAATTTGTTTGAAGCCCTCCCCAGAGCCAAGATTTCTGGAGAACCCTGCTCTGATGACTGCCAGTGGGTCTCTGCAGTGCCCTCCTCTCAAGTTGGAGAGAAGCTAATTTGATTTGTTCTCTTATTTGAGAGGGAACCAGATCATTTGCATTGTAAATAAAACCATCTCTTGTCTTTATTTCCATCATCTCTGATTGCTTTTGGCTGCTTAACTTGGATAACTTAATCACGGGCCATATGAAAGGGAGCAGAGGAAGATTTTAAATAAGTTTTAGGAGTAAGCACAAAGCAAATCTGTGGCAGTAACAGATGACTAGAGCATCTCTGATATCAGACTTCATGAGCATCATGTGGCACTTGAGTTATCATCTCTGCTTCTAGAGGTCATAGGAAAACTGGAATAGCGGCCTCTCAAAGTATGTTCTCTATGTTAAATTTGAGATTGGAACTATATGCCAAGCAGAATTTCAGCGAGACTCTGGTGTTGTATCAGTGGGGGAAGAAACAGCACGCCTTCCGCAGCCAGGACCTGCAGCAAGGGCTGCCCCTGCCCCGCTCAGCCTGGAACCCAAGTGAAAGCAGAGCGGTGCTGCATAAGATTGGTTTTTCTGTGATGATCGCCATGGGACAGAGAATGGAAGAAATAGGCTTAATAAGTACTTGCCTTTTTACTATAATTCCACAATTTTGAGATGGCAGCCATTTGCCAGAATAGTGAAAACTTAAAATAGTCCCAAAGATCATTTTTAAGCCTCAATTATTTCTGTTGTACTTAGTCATTGTTGATGTGACATTCCCAAGAATTACAATTATATCTCCAGATGATGGTACTTGAAAATGGGGCCTTCCAGATTCACAGGAAGTTCTCTGAGGTGCCAAGAAGTTTCTTGCAAAGATTTGAATTCCTTACTTGCTCCATGTACGGTCTTGGCAATGGCCTCGAGCAGCAGGTGCTGGGTTGCGTGTCCTGTTCAGAGCAGTGTGGGGATTCTTATTCTGCTTACAGGTAATATGAAAAATCCCAAGTGCATATCCTTGGGATATGCACAGTCTAAGCCAGCCTCAGCTGACTCCTTGCAAAGAGGCTGATTGCACCTACTCTAGAGAGACTCTCTTTCCTGGAAAGGACAGGCAACCCTGGCACAGCTGGGCTCTTGACAGACCTTAGGGTCATGCCCTCTGGACCCAGTAGGGGACTATTGGGTCTAACCTTGGCATCTAGTGGCCAGCCGAACCCCCTATGCCTTACCTCCCTTGCCCCTTTCATTCTGGTCATCTCTCCTCTTTCAACGTTTTATCCTCATGTTGCTCTGAGATGCCTCTTTTCTTACCCAGCCTTCTACAATTTTCCTTCCTTCCTAACCTTTTCTGAGGGCCTCCTGGAACTTCCTAACCTTTTCTGAGTGCCTCCAGGGTTAGCCAATTCTCCTAATTCCATGATTATTCCTTTCACCTCCCAACCTTTACTGAACATCGGCACTTCCCTGGGGATTTCACACCGCTAGAAAGCTTCTCCAAGAGGGAGGCTTCATGGTCCTCTGCTCCTCAAGCCGTGTGTTTGGGAGGCCTGAACAGCAAGCTCCTCATTTCCCACTGCATCTTCCAGACTCATGCTTCTCTTCCTTCATGCCAAGTAGCCCTACTCATGTGAGACTCATACCAAGCATTCACATATCTCTGAACACCACCTCCCCTTAAGACTACAGGCCTGCTGGGATCATTGTCCCATACTAAAGGCATTCAAAATATGCTGACTATTGCATAGACTCGGAGTTCTATCTTTTGTTCAGGAATAAAATTCTTACCTGTTGTCCATTGTCACCTTGTTTTTCTGACCCCTCCCCACACATACTACCCCTTAACTACTCCTTGTCTGCACCACCTCTAGGTGTTGACCCATCACTTTGCCCTACCCTCTCCTTCCCACAGACCATCTAGTCTAGTTCTTTCCAAGTTGTTAAGTCTTTGTTCATGTCCTATCTTTTTCATGAAATGTCTTCAGGCATACCAGCCCAAAGTGGTTTCTCATTCTTCATATCCATAGCATTTATTACCTCTGCTAGGTGTTCGAAAATAAAGCATGTACTAGCTGTGACAACCTCTGATTCTGTGAAACTTTCCACTCACTCCCCTGCCTTTTCAGGTCTCCTGTTGTCACTATTTGGTGCCACACAGGAGCCCCTCGTGGTGCGAGCCCGTCCTCCTCATCCCCACCATGGGGTACAGGAGTGAGCCTTACGAGAGACAAGCAAACACCTTGGACCCAAATGACAGATTTATCATCACCATCACACATAAGGATGATTAGAAACAGAAAACTGACACTAGAAGTTATTCTAAATAGTAATTTAATCACTTCATTTACACATCTACAAATGTTTGTTATAATTGCAAAAGAGACTGCTAGTTTTTTTAAATGCTCTTGTAGTGACAAAATTTGCCTAAATCATAGAATTTTAGAGATGAAGGACCTTCACTTCCTATACCCCTTATTTAAAAAAAAAATTAATGTATGTTATTCAATCAGTCAGTATAACTTTAAGCCAGCAAAGTTTGCTTTTCATTAATGTTATGTATCCAGGGCAGGTCGGTGGAAGAGTGCTGCTCATCACATGCTCTCAGGACTCAGGTAGGTAGAGTCTGTGTCATGACGCATGCTTCTCCCACTGCAGAGGCACAGTAATCACAGCTCTGGGGAGTCTTTCCCTAGTGACAAAGTTGTTTTTTTTTTTTTTTCATTTCTTTCCAAACTCTTTATTTTGTTTCAATATCTCAAAGACACTTTGGGAGTTAGTGAAGATAGTGACAATGCATTACATATTATCCAGTTCCTCTTTAAAAACAGCTCACTAGACACTTTGTTGCTCCTTCCAATAATTAAGAATAAAGGGTTACTTTAAATATTATCTTCCTACCACCCAACCTGTTCCAAAGAATCCAGCAATCTTAATCAAATTTTCAAATACGTATTGTTCCTGAACAAAATTGCATTTTAATTTAATTTAATTTTTTTTTTATTGTTTGTTGTTTATAGGGGTACAGGTGTTTAGGTTACGTATGATGCCCTTGCCCCCCCTTCCCCCCAAGTCCCAGTCCCAAGCATGTCCATCTCTCGGAGGGTGCGCATTGCACCCTTTGTGTATGCATATATCCGTCCCCTCCTCCCCCTCGCCCCTCCCCCTTCCCCCTCCCTCCCTACCCGAC
>RJWJ010029330.1:0-20722 GCA_004363605.1 Indri indri
AAAAAAAAAAAAAAAAAAAAGAAATGCAGAGAAATGATAAAATGTCAATTTCAATACGGTGATTATTCCTGGGAGAAAGGTGTTGGGAAAATAATGGGGTACAAGTACACAGAGGGCTTTAACTGCATTTGCGTTTTCTTTGTGAAGCAGCGTGGTGGTGATGACTGCATTATATTATTCCTCATACCTCTTTCTTTAAATATTTCTTAATAACTAAAAAAGCCCAACTGGAGATAAAATATTGTAAGAGAGCACATTCGGTGTGTTTTTTGACTACGCAGAAATTGGCTGATAGCATTGGTTGTAAAGGTCGTCATTGGATGATTCTCCAGAAAGAGGATCATAAAAATAATGGTATTTGGCAGAAGAGAAAGCGAAAGGCTAACCACTCATTTTTTCCCCTTCTCTCTAAACTTCTCTGAGCAATGAATGAGAGGTGCTGTGTTTAGATGGTATTTTAGGAATAATTCCCCTAGATTGGTCTGTAGCTATTGAGCAATTTCATTCTGATTCAAGGGAACTTTATGTCTCAAAGTGCATGAAACAGCAATTAAGTAAATACCTGTCTAGACAAATGAGCTTTGAATGTGTCAGTCTTTCATTACAAATGGGAATGCCTTCAGAAAAATTTGGCCTTCTGTAATCCGAAACCTTGCAGGCTTGTGTGGAAGTGAGGCAGGCTTTTTCAGATTTTCACACATCTTAATGTTGCAGAAGTTTGACTTGCTAATTAAGCTAAGATACTCTGCCAGTGATGTTTATTAACAGAATTTTGAATTCAGTCCTAATGCTCCTGTATGTGTTTTATTTTGGATTGAACACATCTGCACTGGGCTGTCAATATTTTCCGTTGTAATGATAAAGGAGCTGTAACAGACACACAAGATAAAAGACATCAAGCACCAAATCATGTAATAATACTAGGGGCTGCATTGTGCTACTTTGTCCACCATCAAAAGGAATTCTATGGAATTCTGCAGTGAAAGCAATGGGTCAAAAATTAGAATTCACTCCCAGCTTCACTAACTTACTGTCTGGTGGTGTGACAAGTAACTCCAAATCTCTTAGCATTTACGCACTAAAGTATTTAAAGAGTTTGCAGCATTTACAGGGAGTGTTACTAGCCTCAATAAATGTTTAGAAATTCCTGCTAATAAGCTGCCTTTCTTCCAAAGCATTTGAGATATTAAAACTAATTAGGTGCTATCTACTTATTAAGTGCTAGATGATGAATGTTTTTACTGAGTTTTGAGATTTGGGGGAAGAAATTGTGAAGCATAATTATTGTTGGCAGTGAATAGTATACCTGATGAATAGCATGAAAAAATTTCATTTCATTACTGTAGCAGATTTTAGCTATTTCACTGTAGGAATTGGAAAAGGTATTGTCTAAATTGAAAGGTGGAACCAATAAAAACACACATTGATATATCTGAAGCTTCAAGAGGACTCAGGATGCACCCTCAGGATGTCATGTGAATTGAGACTGAGGAGAGTGAATTTCTGCATTATCTAATTTGTATCTAGAAAAGCCAATTTCCAGAACCCAGTCTGCCTGGGAAATATTCCAGTGGCTCAGGAAGACGTATAAAATCTGCCCTTTGGTAGAGAAAAGAATGGTTAAGGACTTGGAAGAGAATGAAATACTACAGCCATAATTTCAACATGTCACTCCCAAAGACTCCTAGAACTACCCTCTGAAGTCTGAAGACAGGGCCAGAGCACTGCAGCGACAGTCCTTGCTGCCTTCTCTGCAGGCAGCTGCAGTGGATTAAGTCTCAACCCTCAGCCCGACCATGTCAGCACCCACCCTGTCTCCCAGAAACTGTTAACTTTGAGAGAGAGGTTTTTTTCCCTTTCTTATGTCCAGCTAGGTTGTACCATAGCCTACCTCATGAATTACAGGGAGCAACTTAATAGTACTACAATAAACTTGCATTTCAGTGATTTACTGTAGCTGCTAGATAAACCAAAGAGTAATTATCGTTTACAAGGCAACTATAAAATGCTTTAGAGTTTCTAAACTGTTTTCATTCTCTGCTTATTCCACAGTCAGAGACAAAAGACCAATTTTTTAATAGTGATTTTTCCAAGTATTGATATATTTGCTCCTTTGAAAGCAATTTCTGCATGCTAACAACCATCTGTCCCCCTCCAGGTCTTAGATTCTGTTCTTGAAATTTTTGGGGTGAAGAAGCTAGAAAACTTGAACAAGTCTTATTTGAGACCTCTATTATTTTGCTTCCAAATAAATGAGAGTCAATTTTATATGGCTTAAGCTCAATGAAGGATGTATTGGCTTAAAAATTAATCTGCAGGTGGAGAAAGATATAAATGATCTCAAAAACATCTGGAACTAGGAACTTAAATGTCAACAAAACCTTCTTTCTGCCTTTAGTTTTGCTTTTCCTTGAGTTCCAATTTCATTCTCTCTCCTTTTAGACCACTGCTACAGCTGTGCTGATTTATGTCATCTCTAATTCCTAATTTAAAAAAAAATCCGGATGAAGGGCTTTGATATGGTTGGGGTGTGGAGGGTGGTGGTGAGGGTAATAAGACACCTGACACTCCTAGGAGAATCAAATGGTTATAGCACAGACAAGAGAAGCTCCACACATAAAATGGATGTCATTCTTACAAGAAATGGTGTTTAGGGGCAGGCAAAGCAAAAGTGTCCATGGTAAAATCTCATTTAATCCTTCACCAGTTGTAATTCATAGATGAGAAAACAGCTTTAGAATGGGGTAGTTATTTCTTCAAGGTTATGCAGCTCCTAAGTGAGAGAACTGTGACTTGAACCTGGGCTTTCTATTTCCCAGGCCATTCTGTTCTCTAATATATCACTATGTAATTTAATCTATAGGTTGGTAAATGTCAGATGACACTGAAATTTGAAAGATTTCTTGAGAGGACTCATGGAAGTTCTGTATTGTTCCAGGTTTGGGGTCGGCCTCAAAGAGCCTGTGAGCAATATTAGTGAGCCATTCATTCCTCAGAGTCAGTCTACCAACCAACATTGATTCATTGAGCACCTTCTATACTCCAGGTACCATGTTAGACTTTTGAATTACAGAAAAGAGGGGGGAAAAAGACATGGTTTAACTAATTAACTAAATAATCATAAAACATAAGTGTGCAAAAAGGAAACTGCCTGATGCTATGAGAGTATATAGAATAATATAATATATGTGTGTGTGTGTGTGTGTGTGTGTGTGCACATGTGTATGTGTGTTTATTGATTGGGGCTGTGTGGTTATGACAGTTTTCCTGTGGAAGACCCTGAGGTTATTTAACTATGTCAGAAACTGATTAATTCCAAGAGTTGATCTTTAAATGTGCGTAGATGCTCTTAGTTTTCTTTCCAGGGGCCATCTACTTCTGAAACTTATACTCTGATTGGAGTGCCAGAAACTTGAATTCATTTCAGAGAAAATACATTCTCATTATTAAGGACCAATTAATGTCATTGTCTGTATCAGTTAGTTATTGCTGTGTAATAAATCAACCCCAAGTTTAATGGCTTAAAACAACACTAATTTATTATGTACCCATAATAATTAATTTTTTTTAAACCACTAATTACTCATGCATCTACTAGTTTCTGAGGTTTTTGCTAATTTACGCTGGGCTTGCTTGACTGCAGAAGTCTATTTCAAGCCAAGGATGCAGCTGGACTTGTTGGCTCAGTCTGCTCCCCACGTAATCATCTTGAGGGCCAAGCAGCCACAGAGGGATCCTCTCTTACGACAAAGGTGGGAGTGTGAGAGAACAAGCCTGATCACATAAAGACATTTTACGCCTTTGATTGTGTCATGCTTGCTGGCATCCCACTGACTGAGGCAATTTCATGGCCAAGTCCAAAGGCAAGAATGGGGAAAAACGTTCCTGTCATGGAGATGGTGGGGACAGTGGGAGCTGGGCAGAGGGAACAGTCCTGATCAGCAATCTAATCTACCATGGAGTCCATAATAAAAGTGCATTTTTAAAAAGTATATTAATAAAAGTAAATTCCTAGATGATTCTAGAGGAAAACAAAAAATATTGCAAGGAGGGGACTGACTTTTAAAAGCAGCATAGATATATTTTTGCCACACAGGGAAATAATGGTTTTCTTTTTTAAAAAACTTACTTTCCTTTATATAGAACCTCCCCTCCATCTATTTTTATTAATTTCCTGTTAGCCAAGTGATCATCTGATTTACAAAGTTCCTTCATTACATTTTTCTGGGTAAGACAGTAGGAATGTGACTTGGCACATTTTTTCCCTTTCCAAATCTCAGGCTCAGAGTTGAATTAATTATTACCCTGTTTGGGCCACATTGTTATGATTAGTCCTTGCAAGGCCACTTTCTTCTTTTAAATATTTGGGGTTTATTTTCTTTTTACTGCTCAAAATTCAGTCTTATTCCATGCCCTTTCTCCACTTTTGGCAATGATTCTGAATCTTTCAATGTATATCTTTCTGTTTATGTAGTTTTTCCAAATTTTATACTGATAGTTTTGTGTTATTTTATTTTAAAATTATATAAATGGCATTGTGTTATAGGTCTTATTTTATTTATTTATTTATTTTTGCACTTTGCACTTCCCTCATAATATCCATTCATGTTACTATGCATGCCTGTTATCCATTACTATTTAGTACTTGGGAATTTACATCCACCACATTTTACCTGCCCATTCTCTCAAGGATGCAGGCTGCATTTGACTGCTCAGGCTGCTGTAACAAATACTGCAGACTGGGCAGCTTAAACAACAGGAATTTATTTTCGCACAGTTCTGGAGGCTGGAAGTTCATGATCAAGATGCTGGCCAATTTGGCTCCCGGCGAGGGATCTCTTCCTGACTTGTAGGTGCCACCTTCTATCCATGTCTTCATGTGTCCTTTCCTCTGTGTGTATAAGGAAAGAGAGAGAAAAATCTTACCTCCTATACCTCCTAAAAGCCCTATCTCCAAATACAGCCACTCTGAGGGTGAGGGCTTCAAGATATGAATTTGGAGGGGACACAGACATTCAGTCCATAAGGTGTACCTATATGAGAAATTTTTCCGATTATGGTATCCATTATAATAGACCAGATTGTGCTGCAAGAGCAAACAAGCTCACAATTTCAGTGGCTTAACACAACAAAAGTTTATTTTTCACTTATGCTGGAGATCTAACATAGGTCTTAATACAGGGGATATGCTCATTGTAGCCACCCAAGGATCTGGGCTGCTCAAGATGCCATCTTGACATTTTGCTTCCATTATCAGTGCAGCAGTAGCAAGAAAGCATACATCTACTCACATTTCATAGGCCAAAGCAAATCACATGGCCATATTGATCTTCAAAGTGGAGGAGAAAAGCAGTTCAAGCTTACCATGTGCTGGAAGGTGGAGAGCCAGAAATATTTGATGACTAGCACTAACTTCCACAATATATGCCCAAGAGTGGAATTTCTAGATGATAGGGTGAATATGCATTTTCTCAATTCACCTTACTGATGCCAGACTGTACTCCACAATGGTGGTACCTCTCTACTTTCCTACCAGCAGTGTGCAGGTGGTCCATATCCTCACCAAAGATCAGCATTACTTAGCTTTCTAATTTGTCAGGCTAATGGGTGCAAAACAATATCTCATTGTGGTTTAACTTTCATTTACCTGATTAGCAATTATTTTGAATATGATTTCATATGCTAATTTGGGATTTCCTGTTTGTTAAACTGTATATTCATATCCATTGCTTATTTTCCCCTTGGTTTTTCTGTCTTATAAATTTGTAAGAGTTCCTTTTATAATTTAGGTATTAATCTCCTGGTGATTTTAAACAATTGCAAATTATTTCTCCCACTGTGTCATTTATTTATTAACTTTATCTATGAAATCATGTTTTGAACAGAAATTCTTAATTTTTATATAATTTATACATTTTTTGTCTTATGCCTTATACAGTTGGAATTATGTTTAAGTATTATGTCCTGCAGTTTACAATATTTTTCTTTATTTTCTTCCATGTTGCTTATAGATTTGTTTTTCACATTTAGATGAATCTACTTTTATATGTAATGATATGTAGGGAAAAGTTTCATTGTTTCTTGATTATATGAGAGTTTTCCCAAGGTATCTATACTTTCCTCATTGATTTGGTGGTGCCATCTTCACTGCATAGTGAATTTCCGTATCTACATGGGTCTACCTTTTATATTTCCATTCTTTTTATTGGCCAATTTTTGATTTTTTCATCAACACCATACTGTTCTTAAAAACATGTTTGTGGCATATCTTAATATTCAGTAGAAAAAAATCATTCCTCTTTTCTTTCTTTTTTAATTAAAATAAACTTAGTGATTGGTGGATATTTATCTAGTCATGTAAGTTTCAGAGTAGATTTATTAAGTTCCTTTAAAAATAAAAATAAATATTTGGTTGGTATTGAACCGAATTTATAGGTTACTTTAAGCATAATTGACATTTTTACACTATTAAATTGTCTTATCCAAGGGCATGACCGTCTCCCCAGTGACTTCAAATATATTTTATGTGCTTTATTAGATATTTAAAAGGTTATCCATATAAGTATTGTGAACTTAGTTTCTTTTTAAACTCATACATGGCAACTTTACTTAACTTTCTTATTAGATTTAATAATTTCTGATTTTTATGTTTTATGACAGATAATACTTCTGTAAATAATGACAATTCTGTAAATAATTACCATTTTATTTCTTCTGTTTTAAATATTATTAATACCACTCTTCTGTCTCTTTTTCTTTCATTACACTGTTGGCCAGGGCTTCCAGGACCATGTTAGGCATTGATGGTGAGAGTGGGCATATTAATCTCATTCCCAATTATACAGGGAATGTACTTAAGGTCTGCTAGGTGTAGTGTGTGCTATACATTTTTGGTACGTGAACCCTCTGAAGTGCAGAAGGTTCACTTGTAATCCTAGTTTGCTAAGATTTATTTTAAAGTTTTAAACAAGTACTGAAATCCATCAAGTGCTTTGTCTGAATCAAATGAAAGAATAACCTCATTTTTTTGCTTTTAGTCCATTAATGTAGTAAATTAAGTTAATGTATTTTCCCACTTTAATCACTTCATGTTCTTAGGATAAGCCATACTGGGCCATTATATATTATATATAAGTCCATTTTTGGATTTGGTTGGCTGAAAGTCAATTTCCTTGGAATGGCTTACAAGGCTCTATAGCACTTGCCGGCCCCTGGGTCCCCCGCCCCCATTATAGCTCTGACTCTGTTCCCTTCAACTTTCCCTGTGCACTCACATAGTTTCAGTCATTCTGGCTTCCTTTCTGTTCTTCCAAACTGCCAGGCACCTTCCCACATCAATGCCCTTGCATTTGCAGTTTTTTCTGCCTGGAAAGAACTTTCTCTGGATATACAAATGGCTCCCTCCCTCACCAACTTCAGGTCTTTACGCAATTTTCCATCTTCTTGGTGAGGCCTACCCTGGGATTCCTATCTAAAATTGCAACCCCCCCACTCCAATATTCGCCATCCCTTTTCTTTACTATATTTTACTGTATTAACTATATTTTCTCTTTTCCCTCTATTTTTGATGCTCTGGCATTTTTATTGTCACTGACTGGGGAGAGACTGCCCCTGCCAGAGATAGCCAATCCTTAGAGATAGCAAAAGGCTCTCCAAGGAGCACATCCTTCATATGCAAACTAACCAAACCAGAGCTCACACCGCTAATGATCTCCTTTATCAACTTCTCACATACCAAGGCCAATATTTCCTCTGTCCCCAGTCAACCCAGGGCCAGTAGTCAGCCAGCCAGGGACAGGCCCTATGCCCCAAAGTCCACCAGAGTTATTCAAACTAGTCAGTCCCAGGCTGTTTACCCTGCCCTACCTTGCCTTCCCCATGGAAACCCCAATCAAGGCTGTAGCCTATGCCTTCCCATCAGCCCTTCTGCCTTTTGTTCTCCTTGGTGCTTCTGCACACAGCCCTGCAAGACCAGCTGTACCTCTTGTATCTAGGGATCTGTGAGTATGAATTTCTTCCTTCATGAAAATCGTTTTGTGTTTGTGTTTTTTGCCATACCTGATTAAAACAAAACTCGAGTACAAATTTTAAATCATTTACTTCTCATCTCTTATCACTTAGCACATAGCATACTATATAGTTTAATATACAGTCTTCCGTAATTAGAACTCAAGTTCCATAAAGCAGGAATTTATTTTGGTGGGTTTTTTTTCACTTCTATATCTCCATTATTTAAACAGTCCCTAGTAAATACTGGGCCCTCCATAAATATTTATGAAATGAATGAATGAATAAAACGTTAATGGGTAAAATAAATCTTTTTCTTTCAAGTACTAGTTTCAAAACTAGATAAGGAAAATAAGAGGCAATCGATGTTGACATTTTGATACATTTTCTAGTAATCAATTTATGCATTTTTATTTACAGCTGACTGAATGTTTTCCTCTTACAACAATCATTTGAATGTTTGCTTAGCAGCTGCTAACTCTGCCAGACCCTGTGCTAGGTAGTAGGCAGGCAAGGATGACAAAAATAAACACTAGTCATTTTTGTCCTTAGGCAGTTTTTAGTCTTCAATTTTTTGATCTCCTATTTGTTATATTATAGGCAATTTCTCTTGTTTTAAAAATAAGATTTCTATAAAAATTGATTTTAATAGCTGAATAACAGATTTAAAACAACTTTCTATCCATTACCTTCTTCAGTGGACAGACTTGCTTTGTTTATAGACACAAAGTTTAAATTAGCTGCCAGTAATTTAAAAGTTGCTTGATTTAGCATTAAATAATCTGGATTTCTACCTGCTCTAGAAAAATAGGAAATTCTGAAAAAATGGTGCCTGTATCCCCAAAAGGAAACTTATTGTTACTTAGAGCTGAGTGGCAGCATCTAATTCAGACCGAGTATTGGCTTGTCAGTATAGTTTTCTTTCATCTGCCTGTTTTACTCATTTATGTTAACTGACTGGCCTCCACTCATTTTGAATTTGTGACCTCTGTGTAGAATAATACATTATATGGATGTATCATAATTTTCTTAGCTGTTTCCCCAAGGCTAAACAATTAGGTTATTGCTGAATTTTCACTGTTGTAAACAATGCATAAATCTCTATCTATATGTCAGAGTCTTACCTTAGGGTAGATTTTTCTAAAAGGGAAATTACTAAGTCATAGGGTAGGGATATTTTAATTGCTTTTCAAAAAGAGTATACAATTTTCTACTCCCAATTATGTGTGAGGGTGCATATTTCAATGATGGTCTGCTGAAGTTGCATTTTAGAATGTTCTAATCTTTACTAATTTAATAAGCAAAAATTGTATTTTAATTTGGATTTGTCTGATTACCACTGAGATTAAACAGTTTCTGTACTGTATTAGCAGTAATGCAGTGCTATTTGCAAATCACTTTTGTTTTAATTTACCATATATATGAGTTTCATGTGAGCTTTTCCTGTGTTAATTATATTAACCATTTCAGTGCCTTATTCACTATAAATATTTGTTGTTTGTTTTTTTACTTATTATTTTCTTTGGTAAGTAAAAGTTATTTACTCTTTAATATTCAAATCAAGATATTTTCCTTTGGTATTTCTTCTACTTTTTTAACTTTATTGTATCTTTCTTCTATAGAAATAAATTATCCACATACACATTATACTTTTCATGGTTAAATTTAAATATTTTGCTTCTTATTACCTTTGGAATCTATTTTGATATAAGGTGAGGATCTAAATTTTTTTTTTTTGTTCTCAGTTTCTATTGTTTTGGTTTTTTACTAGCATCAAATCTATACTCTAAAAATATTTCTTAAATAAAACTTTTCTGCACTGATTTATGTACTTCATTTACTTTATGAAGTTCTTATGTACATTAGAATCTGTATCTAAGTGATATTACTTTGTTTCATAAATCTGCCACTCAACTTTTATTCCATTTCATTACTAAAGTTTCATAATGTACTTCAGTAGCCAAATCTTGTTAAACACCAATTCTTTAATTTTTAAAAAATAGCCATTTTCATTTATTTTTAATTTTTCTAGAGAAAAATCTAGAATTATAATTTCAAGTTCCAAAAGATCTTCTAATTGGGATTATGTCAAACTTATAAATGCACTTAGAAATAATTGCCATTTTAATAATAATATTGACAGAGACCTTTCAAAAAATTGTTATCTCTCTACTTTTTAACATTTCCATTATGTATTTTAGCAATGTTCTGTGGTTTCTTTTCATGAAAGTCCAGCACACAGTTGGCTTCAATTATTTTTATCTGTTTTATACTTTGTTGATATTTTGAAGAGGATATTTCCTATTACATTTTCTACCTGTTTATTGCTGGTATTTAGGAAAATTTTAATATATTTTTGGATATTTGTACATCCTTCTGAAGCTTAGTTTTAACTTTCCAATTGACTCAATAAGTTTTCTATATTCAATATTATAATCCCCAATAATGACATTTTTCTCGTCTAATTAAAATTCTTATTTTGATTACATTCCCTATTGTTTTGGTTACAACTTCCAAAATATTAAAAATTATAATGAAGGTGGATGCACACCCCTGTAGTCCCAGCTACTTGGAAGGCTTAGGCAGGAGAATCACTTGAGTCCAGAAGTTCAAGGTTGTAAGGCACAATGACCATGCCTGTGAGCGGCCACTGCACTCCAGCCTGGACAACATAACAAGACTCTCTCTCTCTCTCTCCACACATATATATATATATGTGATATTTCACATCTTTGCCTTCATTATGGTTTTAAATAAATTATCTCTAGTGTTTTGCCTTCAGGTTTAATATTGTCTATTGATTTGCTGATATCTTCATCAGGTTAATAAATATCATTGTTTTTCTGGTTTATTACTTATTACTTACTTTTAAATAAAATTAGAGTTAAATTTAAGCCACTGTCTTTTCTCGGATCTACTGAGACACCTGAATTTTGAATATTTTACTAGTTAGTATTATATATTATGTTAGTTTTAAGAATAATACATACATTTTTGTACTTCCATAGTTGAGCATGAATTATTCTTTTGCTATGTTGTTAAATTGTATTTACTAGTACTTTTAAAGATATTTATATTTATAAATTAGATTACATAATACTATTTTTTTGCCTTATATTTGTAAGTTTTAGGGTTAGATTACAACTTAGACTTGCAGTCTCTGTTTCTTTCTGCTAAGGTTGGCGTTACTGAGAAGGTAACCTTTGAGCAAAGACTAAAGGAAGTGAAGGAGTTAGCCATGCAGCTATTTGGGAAAAGTGTTGAAAGCAGAGGAAACAGATGATACGAAGCTCTAAGTTAATGAGTTTCTCCCATATGTCAGCCTTGGCAGTGGATCCAGGGGTTTAAAGAGAAAATAAAATGTCAACCCTGCCCTTGAGTCTAGCAATGAAAGTATATTGATTGTTTTGCTGTAGTAAGAAAGCTACTATGAGAGAGATAATCAAATTGTGCTTTTGGAGGCCATAAGAAAGGATTCTCACCCAGTCTGAAGGCAATCTGGGAAGAACTCTTGCTGGAGTCATTGCTTCACATGGGTTGGGGGAGTAGGACTTACCCAAGTTGAGAAGCAAAATCTGTGTCAGAATAAAATGCATAGAGTCAATTTCAAACAGTTAAGCATCACGTGAGTAAATAGTACAAGAGGGTGGTAATGAGAGTTGAGATGAGAAAGCTTGGAGGGGCCAAATCATGTTGCACCATCCTAGGCAGTTTGTTATCTATCGCTATTTGCCAAAAAGAAGTGGGAAAGACTCGACCACATTTTGTTTTAGAAGAGTAACTGATGGTCACATGGGGATGATATACCAAGCTTGGATGCAGCAAGCCGCAGGCAATGAGGGTTCTGTTGATCGTCTGAAACAAAGACTGAAACAGAACTGAACAGAGGCAGATAGAGGAGAATAACGGAGTGGGTGGATCTGAGGGCTGTTAAGTAGCTAAAATGAGCAGGCTTTGGTAACTGACTAGATGGAGAAGGAAGGATGTCTCCCAGGCAAGGAATGCTGGAAAAGGAGTGGGCTGGGGGGATATGATAAAAAAATAAGCACATTATTCAAGGATTTAATGTTAAATGAAAGACACTGGATTCAAGCTCTCAAATGTGTTGTGCGTGGGTGTGTGTGAGTGTGTTTTAATTCTCTTTCTTCAAAAGTAGTGCACATTTTCATAATATATTAGATCTAAGAGCCTACTTTATTCTGTACTTGCTATCTAATATATGTATGTGTGTTTCTAATAAAGTCTAAATATATCTAGAGGGCTTATTTATTAATTGAATTTCCTGAGGCATAACTCATTCCCTTGATGTGCTAAAAATCTGATAATTTCAGATCCTTAATGCTAGAAATATTGATGAGAACAGTTAAGTAACTTCACAAAGACTCTGCTATTCATAGTTGTCTTTTATCTTTTACTAGAATATGAATTTCTTTCATTATCCCCCTCCCATACACACACAAAACTTTCTATTTCAGGAAGCCTTTAACAATGCCCTTTTGCTGTGTTATTATTCAAAAGAAAAATTTATCATATCTAAAAGTGTCACCTCAATCACATTGCTTCTAATGGGAAAAAACTTGCCCCTGATATTTGGGGGAAGGTTAAATGAAGCCAGAAGGCTCCTGTGCCCCGTGTCATTGACCTCCCCTGCAGGCTGTTCTTTCAGTCCTCCCACTGGGAGAATCAGTGCTTCCCATTAGGTGAGCCCTCAGATGCGAAAGAGGAAGCAGGTTCTTGCAAGCAGGGGAGGCCCAGCCAAGCTGCCCTTTAGCACAGTGGAGGACAGACTGTCTGGGGAGGGGGCAGTGAGCCGAGCCTGCTAGATCTCATAGCACCCAAGGCAGAGCACAGCCCCCGGAGGAAGCGAGGGTCCTAAGGAAAATGGCAGAAGGGTCATTGCATTAGTCCATCCCTCCTGCTATAACCAAATATTTGAAGACTAGGTAATTTGTAAAGAACGGGCTTTTGTTCGGGAGACTGGGAAGTTCAAGATCAAGATGCTGGCAGGTTTGCTGTCTAGAGAGGGCCCAGTCTCTTCTGAGGTGACATTTTGAGTGCTGTGCCCTCTAGAGGGGATGAATACTGTGTCCTCTCATGGCAGAAGGGATGGAAAAGGGCAAAAGGGGGCCTACCTTGTTCCCCAGCCTTTTCATAAGGTTATTGATCCCAGTCATGAGGGCACCACCACCTTCATGTCTTAATCACCTCCTAAAGGCCCCACCTCTTCATGCTATCACATTGATAATTAAGTTTCAACATGGATTTTGGAGGGATCACAAACATTCAAACCACGGCAGTCAACATGATGGAAGAGTGACAGGCATGTCAAAGGGGCAATGAGACGTATCCACAGAGGAAGTTATTCTGAGTGCAGCTGAGTTACTCTGACAATATGAGCTCTGAAAAAAATTCAATCTGAGTGACTCTTGGATATCTGTAAGCATCTGAGAAAATTCAAACATGATTTGGGTTTATTAGATTTGAAAATTGATTGAATACTGTAAAAGATTTACTGATGGGAAACCATTACCATTTGTATTAATCATGTAATTGTCACAGATCCATTCCAATGGATTTTTGCATTGTCGTTTTTGTATAGCATTATTTCTCTCTGGGTAACTTTTGGTTCACTTGATGTTATGAAAACCCACTCTGAAATCACACCGTCTTGGATAATTTTAAATCTTTGTGGTAGAGCATTAAAAACCTGGGAATATCGAAGTCAAGCCATGCCTAAAACTTCTGCCTGAGATGCTGACCTCCTGCATGAAACTCTTCAGCTATATCATCATGTCCTTAAAAATGTAGCTTAACCAATTTAAGAAACAAATTCATTTCTGGCCCAGAAACATCTATCAAGTTTTATATATGAAAATCAAGATTTTTTTGAGAGCCAAAAACTTTTAAACTTGTGAATAGATAGATCCAGATAATGTGGCAACTTGAAAAATCCATGTTTGAATCCTCAGATATCCACTGAAAGTTCAAGTGACTGTCAAAAATAAAAAAGGGGAGGGATTGTATCAGCCCTAGAAACTAGAAAAAATGGTTTCAGCCACAGACCAGAAACATTAAGGAATTTCTGCAATACAGAAGACAGATTAGAGCCAGATTAAATTACATGACAGCCTTGGACAGGGTAGTAATTTGGTGCCCCTTCAAAGCCATATTTTTTAAACATTTGATAAACATTTCTTTATAGAGAACACAAGGGATTGCCTGAAAGAGCAGGGGTCTGAAGATCTAATCTGAGACAATGTTCCTCAACTTTCAACTTGCACATCCCACTTAGCAGTTAATACAGCCCCCACCCGGAGCTGTCCAGTGATGATCTAGTATTACCTGAGCAGCTTCCTTGTGGGCTTAATCCCAACTCTAAACAGTTTATCAAAGTATTCCTTCTCACCATCTACAGTCCTCTCCCCAAGGGGAGTATGGGTAAATACAGTTTTATTTTGTTTCATGTTTTCAGTGATATTTTTGCCCCACAATGATGCACCCCTAGCTACCTATGGAGATTGATGACTCCACAATCCACCTTTGATTCAAATGACACCAATTTGAAGGAAAAAATAATCTAAGCCCCACCTCCTGCTTGCAGATGGTAAGTGATTGGAAGAATATTCAGCTGAAGGCTATCATTGTCTTCCTTAATTTGGAGCAAGTATGCCTAGAAATGAGGTGGAGTGTGAGGAAGAAGGTGAGTGAGATACATTTCAATCACAACAGGGCTGGGGACATGCTACAGGTGCCCAAAGCGAGAGGAAGCAGGGGCCAGGATGGCACATACTCTTTATTTGCATATGGCACCAGTGGAGGTGCCAAAGCTGCCTCCAGGAAAAAGCAGCCTGCCAGGGAGGGTGGAGCCGTCTGCTTAGCTCAGGGCTGCCAACGCACAATGGAAAAAGTCTTCTGCAGAGAGAAAATATTCCCTACTGCCAAATCAAAACAAGTCAAACAAACGAAAACAAAAATATCTCTCTGATCCCTTCCTCTACCTTCTGCCTGCTGAATCAAAGCAAAGTCTAGTAAAATAAACTTTCCCTTCTTTCTGCATATTTACTGAATGATTAAACAAATGGCTTGCATCATGTCTCATAACATCCATTTCTAATCCCAATGCTGAAAACAAAACGAAAAAATATGAATCTTTCCCTGTAAGAATGAACAAGTAGCAAATGAAAGGTCAGACATTACAAGAATGTTTAAATGAATAAAGCATCTAATTAGTAACCATTAAATGAATTAATAAAACTAATGAATCAAAGCAAATTTAATAGTACCATAATGAGATACTATAATAAAAATGATAAAAACTAGAGAAAATTTTGCAATTGGTATTCTCATCAAAAGTCATCAGATGAAACTTGAGCACAAAAAGGGAAATATCAGAGTTGAAAAATGTCCCTGGCTATTAACTGCTACATAAATATGATTCGCAAATTAAAAACTGTCATAGAGGCAATGGAAAACATATTGGAATTCCATAAAAATTTCTTAATTAGTGAAAGTAGTGAGAAACACAAGACTTCTCAAAAGAAGTATATTGAACGCTGGGTGTGGTGGCTCATGCCTGTCATCCCAGCACTTTGGGAGGCCATGGCAGAGAATCACTTGAGGCCAGGAGACAGACACCAACCTGTGAAACTCCGCATTTACAAAAAATTTAAAAATTACCTGAGTGTAGTGGTGTGCACCTGTAGTCCCAGCTACTTGGGAGGCTGAGGCTGGAGGATCACTTGAGCCCAGGGGTTCAAGGTTACAATGAGCTGTGATTGCACCACTGCACTCCAGCCAGCATGACAGAGCAAGACCTTGTCTCTCTCCAAAAAAAAAAAAAAAAGAGAGAGAGAGAGAGAAGCAGCATATTAGAATGATGTATTACTGAAGGAGAAGAGACAAGCACAAGACTTCTTTCTTAAGTCTCAGGGAAATGGAGAAAGGGAGGCTATAGGGCTGTAAAAGTCATCAGTACTCTTCACTAAAGAGTTATAATTCTCTGTTAAGTTTCTCAGATAAAATCGAGGACTGCCAGTTAAATTTGAATTTTAGACAAATGATGAATTTTTTATGTATAAGTATGTCTGAAATATTGTATAGGGTATATTTATTCTAAAAATAATTGTATTTATATGAAATTCAAATTTAAGTGGGCATCTTGTATTTTTATTTACTAATTTTTGGCAAATTTACTCTATTTTCTGTCTTCCACGTGTAATAGGACTACAATTCCCTACCTCTTGAACAAGTTGGGTATGACCATATTGCTGGCTGTGGCCAGTGACATGACAGTGGCATGTATTTGACTCACTTTGCAGGGGAAATTACTAAGAGTTGGTCGACAATTTGAAAGAGTAGAAAACCTAATCAGCCCACCTTAGACAATTAGTATGAGGGATAAATAAACATTTTTGGTTTTAAACCACTGAGATTTGGGGGTTATTTGGTACTGCAGCATAATCTAGCCTATCATAACTAGATAGTCTCATGACTGATATATAAGTAAAGATTAAAAGCAAGAAAATAGACATGCATATATTTAAGATCGCAAATACGCTTCCACTTAGAGCTTATTGACCAGGCTAAGTCACAGGCTGCATCAAGGGCAAAAGGAGCCACAATCCCACCATGCACACAGAGGTGGGAAACCCCAGAAATGTGTTGTATACTACTAAGATAACTACACAGCAATAGAAAAATACAGCAGCGAAGGAAAAAAATCTCTGAATGAAAAGATTCGTAAATTTAATAGCAATAGTAAAAGTAAAAGTAAAAATCTCAATGTTAATAAATTTATATTAATAAAACAATAGATAACCTTTAAAACAAAAGACAAAGGCTTTCTTCCATAGGCGAAAGCATTTTGAAATCGTGGCTGACATTACTGGTAGCCAATCCAGTATTCACGGTTCTTTCTCATTAAGAGAAACTCGGTTTTATTTATGTATCTATTTGGGGGTTGCTGGGAGGCAAGGTGTGTATCTAATTTTGTTTTCCAGCCTATTTTTCTGAGAACAGTTGCCACGTGACATAGTACTGCCAGAGAGTGGGTGGAAGTCACTGGGCGGGGCTTCAGTGAAAACGGAGCAAACGCAGAAGGCACGTGCTTTGTGCTTTTTGTCCTTCTGCTTCTTCTTACCTGAAGTACATTTATAACAGCAGCGCTGGCACTGCCATTTGTGACAATAAGAACATCAGCAAGGGCCTGAAAACCTTGGTGAATGAGTGGAAAGACAGAAGGAACCTGTGTGTGGACTTATTTTTAGGGGAAAAAAAATCTCTTAACGCACTTTATGAAGATGGTCCTTTAAATGAAGCCAAGTATAGTTCTTAATATATACACAAATAAAAAAGAAAGAAATTTAAAACACCAAATTAAAGTGGGCAAAGTATATCAATAACACATTTGCCTTCACAAGGGCCAATTAAAAATTACAATAAAATGAGAAAATACCTTATATTGACAGTGGGGTAGGGTAGGGGCTTGGGGAATTACAGGTATGCCTTACTAGTGGGATTGTAATCTTGCTCAATGTCAGTGGAAATTATTTTGGGGAGTACACAGGAAGGGTTTTAAAATGTGCACTGTTTATACCAAGCAATTCTAATTCTAGAAGTTTGTCCTATGGAAATACTTAGGATAGGAATGCAGACCAATGTTTCGAAAGTTTTTATTCTAGTAATGAAAATCTTAAATCGAACTGGCCAAAAGCAGAGGTTTGTTAAATCAATCAGAGTAATTTTATTTAATTAAATTTATTCTAGAAGCTTATATGTAAATACATATGTTAGGTAAAGTTGCAGCTGCTGTGATTGCATTAACATATAAAAGCCCAGATGAAAGATGATGCATACCATCAATAACACACACATATGTATGCATATATGTGATTATTAAACAACAAAATCAGACTATATGCAACTTGCTTTTTCAGAATTAAATATGATACCCTGCCATTTTAGTATACTCACATTTACCACATTCTTTCTTAGTGTCTTCCTACTGTTTCTTACAGTCTTTCACACAGAGTTTTGCTGTTGTTTGTAGTCTTATCTAATCCATCTTTTTCTTTGTGCTTGCTTCCACTGCTTTGAACTGTTTTATCTTCCTTCCCACCCTGAGGTCAGATTCTTTTAAAAATAATTTAATTTCTTGACACTGATCTTTTTATACTACTGGAATGTAGAGTATAGTGGGAGGTTAAAATTGTTTGTTTGTGTAAATTAACATGTTAACCAATTTTCCTTGCACAGTTCATTGAATGAAATATTTGTATACAAACCTTTGTCTGGGCATATGTTAAACTGGCCATAGATGTGGAAAGTAGAAATCTGAGTAGAATAATATAACCTTACAGAGTTTCTCCTAGGGGATTTTAGGCAGTTATATTACTGGTCAGAATCCTTCATCCTACATTTGCAAGATAAAAGCATCCCTTGCTTTCTTTTTTTTAATGGGAAGGCCAGTGAGGGCCATACATCTGTCAGTGTTACATGTGATAGAACACTAAATAGCTGCATTTTGACTAGAACTGTCAAAACAAGATAATGGATAGCTTATCTGGGTAGATCAAATTGTGACAAGACTTCCTGTCTCCCGGGGAACTACCTTTCTTAACTTTATTCCAAAGCCCAAGAGACGCATTAGAGGGGTAAATGAAAAATATTCAGAAGAGAAGGAACAAGGAAAGATAGGCAGAGAAAAACAGACATATTCCCAAGGATGCCTTTGATCTTCAAAAAGCTTAAATGTCCTTTGGATCAGAGAGTTGCAGGACAAGGCTTGGGAAGTAGAGCCCAGAGCAAGACAGCTATCACCAGGGTGAAGCCAAGTGGACTACTCTAGGTCTATTCAGAGCTGCCTGTATTTCATATTCTGAAAACATTCTCCACTAAAGAGTGGTGGTATTCTCCTTTTCATTTTTCTATTCATTTCCAAACTCTTGACTCTAACTTTTGACTCCTGTATAGCCACAATTCTCCCTCTGGCCACAGGGGTCACCACTACAAACCTGAGGTGACTCAATGAGACACCGTTTAGAAGTCATCTTTTTAATTGAGAGCTCGGCCATAGTCCCAGTCAGCCTGACATCACAGGGTGTAAGGGAGGAGCTGCTTTTGAAGTGGCAGGAAGGTCATTTCTTCCCAGACGAGGCTTTGTGAAATTATAGCCGGGGAGGAAAATGGCTCCGTGCCGATTTTAATGCATGTTCGAACTCAAGGTGTAGCCTCAAAGGTCCAGAAAACAGAAAGAAAGAAAAAAAAAAATGTACCTTCGATGACTGTTCTTTTCCCTTTTGCCTTGTTATTTTATTCTGCTTGGGAACTGAAAAGATTTCTTACAACTAGCCAGAGAGGAAACAGTGAATATATAGCATTGCCGGTTTTTACTTGGGTTTATGGATTTTGCTAACTTCAAGTTTAAATTATTAAATTATAGGCAACTCAAGAAATAACTAAAATAGTTACAATTTCAGTCTTCAGGCAGTGCTTTCAAAGGTACTAAATTTTAGTTCAATTGTTTTTGTTTTGTTTTGTTTTATTTTGAGCATTGTATATGGCCAGGTACTATACCTGGAGAAACAAAGAAGAAATGAGAGAAATAAGACACGGTTCCTACCCCTCAAATATTTCAGTCTAGTAGTTTATAGGAAGAAAGTTAAATTGAGCATTTTGTGTGTTATTTAAATATGAATTTTTCCTTTCGTTTCAGAGTTATCATCTCAGGGCCCCAAACTAAGAATAATAGTGGGGGTTAGCAGAGGCATGATCTAGATAGCCTTTCAAAGTTCCAGTCTTCAGTTTTCCATAGCAGTAACCTGCTTGATAAATACATTTTTGTTGGCTTGCTTTTCTTCCCTGTCTTACTTTGTCATACTCCCCTACTGGTGCCTCCTGGGGTCACTGTCAAGAACTATGAAGGGTCTGAGATTTCATTCTACTTGCAAGGTGATAAATTAGCTTGACACAATATCATGAATGCTGGTAGAAGACACAAGACTCCTGGGTCAGACACAAAGGCTTTATTACTCACAGCAATAACAGTGACCAGAGCATTAGTGCACTAGCTTGTTTCCCAAGCCTCAGTTCCTACAGTGTGACACCAGAGGACCACATGATACTTGCACATTCAAGTTGTGTTGTAGAAGAGGAACCTTTGCTCCAAAGTGACACATCTTTACTATTGGAAAGTAAAAATGCCAAAAAACAAAAACACCCTTTGTCTGTGGAGAGAGACACTATCTCCATCTTCCAAGGATGTTTGTTATACAAACAACCTTGAAAAGATATTTCAGATCAAAGACAGTGGCTCTGTTCAGAGGATGTGTAGAAATGTGAGATGCTCGTGGAGAAATGTCTCCTGACAATCACTTTCCAAATAAACTGCTTGTGCTTAAATCCTTTTCCAGATTCTGCTTCTGGAGGAACTGAACCTAAGAAACAGAGCAGGAAGTAATTTTTTAATATCTTACACATTGTATTATTACTTATAGTTACTATTATCTTTGTTCTTGATCTTAGTTTTTTAGAATCCTCATCTTGGTGTCACCACATATTATTTGAGTGACTTTGAGTCACTCACATAATCTGAATCTCAATTTCTACTTGTGTAAAAAGGGGAATATACCCAGCCATGGCTAACAGTCAAGGTGGTAATGAATATCTTGGATGATGATGTACATAAAAATGATTTTGAACTATATGAAGCACTATA
>RJWJ010029331.1:0-20727 GCA_004363605.1 Indri indri
TTTTAGAAAAGCACATATTCACTTTATATCAAGTAATAAAACCTAAAATTATTATTTTACTAAAGTACTTGCCAGAGAGGAAAATGTTAACGTAAATAGTAGAAATACTATAAATGTAAATATTAAATAAATGACTTATTAGTAGCAAAGCTTGGGAATGTTTTCTCTTCAAAGATAAAATATTTTTCTTTTAAGGGATGCATTTTTATTTTTTTAATTTCCTTCTTGATTCTGATCCTAGTCCTAAAATATAATCCCTAAGTGTTATTGATAATACTTACCTTACTGTCATTATGGTCTACAAATTCATAAAAAAATGACAATACACAACAATAAAGGATTCATTAAATACAAAGAAGTACAGTCATTTTTTGCTATCCTAGCAGGTAACAAAATCAGCTCACGCTCAAGTCCCACAGTTCTCCCTTTGAACCTTGCAGATTTGAAAAGTTGGCCTTTTGCATACATGGGTTTCACATCCCGAGAATACTGCGTTTGGTTGTGGATGGTGAACCCACTCACAGGGAGAATTGATTGTATTTTTTGAAAAAAATCCACTATGTAAGTGGACCTGCACTATTTAAACCTGTGTTATTTAAGGGTCAACTGTATGTCCATTTAACATTTGTTTTATCACTAACATGCTTGTGAAGATCTACAGTTAATGGCATTGAAAAATAGCCATTAAATTAAGTATACAAACCAGATTAGAGGGGGAAAAAAAACCACAACTAACCATAAAATCTGCATCTGTAACACACAGGTGAATTTAAATATACAGATAGAGATACCTATATAAGGATATTAGTTTAGAAAAAAAGCTTAAAATTATGAACAGCAAAATTTTAACTATGCTTATTTTGGGTGGTTATTTTTGGAATTATACATGATTATGGATTTTTTAAAAATGTTTCTGAAGTATATTAACCACATTTATAATCAGGAAAAAAAATCTATTTCCTTCAACAACTACAAGTAATTATAGAAATGCATAGCTTTCAGAAAGAAATTGTAAATGTACATTTCAAAGGTGATATTTATACTAATTTTGTTAAATAATGGTTTGTTGAACTGCCTGACAAAAAGAACCACAAAATGCAAGGAAAGAGGGAGAGTAAGAGGAGGTTGAGAGATGAAAAATTACCTATTGGTTACAATGTACACTGTTTGGGTGACATACACACTAAAAGCCCTGACTTTACCATAACGCAATTCATCTATGTAACAAAAAATCATTTCTACCCCTAAGTCTAATAAAATTTTTAAAAAAGGCAAAGAAAAGAAAAGAGCTACCTAAACATTTACCATACTAGATATACTAAAGAAATAGAAAATAAAAGAACAATAATTATATAAAATGAGCTTTTTATGTTTAATGCTCAGGAAAAGAATTTCCATGTTGCTAGGAGTCTGTATGTATTTTGAAATAGCACAAAAGAGTCACTCAACAAAAAGCACAAAAAAACAAAATGATTATGCGAAGGCTACAGATGTCACAAATTATTTTTCAGGAACTGATGCCTTCAATGCCATCTGTATTGTGTGTGTTTGGGTTGGTTTAAACAACTTGATGACACCTTCATAAATCGGCATTCATGCTGAGTATGTGAATTGCATTACAAACGAAGCAGCATATTTCTGTAAATTCTGCTGTGAAATTTGTTTTCAAATCAAGCACATAATAAAATGTGCTCTATAGAGAAATGTGTGTCCAAAACATCTGCCTCCCAAAGTATCTGATTGGATATGCACTTGAGTAACAAATAGAATTATGTCAGAGTTAGCTGACAATCCTCTTTTCAAGATTTTTATCATGTAAGAGAGTCCTCAAACAAAAAAATATTGACATTTAAATGTCCTTTCTTGAAAACCTGCTTTAACTGCATAAAAAACATTTAACTGAAGCCTCTTTTACTTATTAATATCAGATGAAAGGAAAAGCTCTTAAAAATTAGCATTTAGTATGTCTTCATGGCATGATTCATAATAAAAAAGCAAACCCAAGACATTCTATTTCACAATGAATGTTATTAAAGTCCTTCAATGCTCAAGCCTACAGCCCTACAAAAATTACTTTGCTTTAAGAGATGATATTTCATATTTTACAAAGTTTCTCCTCACATTTTATCACTTTCAAAACACTTCATGTATTCTTTTAATTTTAAAATGAGTATGAATCAACAAGAAGTTAAATCATACATGCAATTTACCAGCAAATTTCCCTTTTCACAATTTAATTCTAAGAAATCAGTCCTTATGGTAAAATAGCATTAAGTATTTCACTTCAAGATCCATTCACTTATTTAGTCCTATATATATTTGTTCACTGAATGTTTGTTTAATATTTACTATATGCTAGCAAAGTAGAGATAAAGAAAATATAATCCCTGATTTACTCATAGAGGATGGAAACAGATGTGTAAAATTAACCATAATAAACTATGTAATATGTGCTACCCAAAAGGTATAAACAGATGTTCTGGTGATGATTACCACTTACCATACCGAGGATAGAGTTAAGGGGGTGAAAGGAGTTAAAAAAAGATTTTAGAGTAAGGGATGATTTTGTTGACATGAAGGATGAGTGGGAGCTTATCAGGTGGACTTGGCCAGAAAGAGAATTCTAACAAAGGGAAGGAACACCATGGTAAAAGGGTTACACACTAAGTGAAAACTGAGAGCTCTACAAATTCTGACTTGCTTCTGGGTGACTGAATCAGAAGGAACCTTTGAGACTGAGGCCGCAGATGAACTTGGAAAGGCTGTTTCAAAGAGTTGTAAATGATGCTAAGGTATTTAGACTAGGATGTCAGTGAAAAATGTTAAGAAGGGAGCCACATGATCACATTAGAGGACAATTCTAGCAGACTTATGGAAGAAATTGGAGCTGGCTTAATGGGGAAGGAAGTTGACTGCAAAGCTGGCCACAGGAAGATCAATTAAGAAGCTATTGCAAATCCTCAGGCAGAAAATGATGAAGACAGTGGGACTGGAAGAGTGAGGACAGACTTGAGGAATATGTACTTGCTATAATGAAGGACATTGTAACTAACTGGATATGCAGGGTGAGTGAGAGGGAAAACATTCCTAATTTTGAGTATTTTGTCACTGAGCAGTTCCCATGTTTTAGACAATGTTTCTTCATTCCATATTCTAATTCCCATTTGAAAAATCCCTACCAAATCTGTCAAATGCAAAAGTGGTCAAAGACATTTTAAGATAGGCTGGCAATTCTAAGCTCCCTCTTTCAGTTGGTACTTGTATGACCTTCAGCAAGTTGCTTCCATATCTTAGCACCTATCTCATAGAGGTGATCGCAGGATGGCATGGTACCTGGTTCATCTACAGGAATGATGACAGGTAGGCATAGGACTAGTGGAAGATGTGGTGGCCATGGCACCTTCACCCAGGGTTCTCAAGAGTAAAGAACAATTATTGAATAAATTAATGACAATTCTGCCCTTAAAATTTACTTTTTGATTACTTGATCTATTAAGGATTAGAGGCCTGGAGTAAATAAATCAAATTCCTAATATGGGAAGTTGAGCACTAAAGCAAACTGCTGTGTTCTTGCTCCTTCAAAAACGAGTGGCTACCACTCAGCTGCAGAATAAAATTGCACTAAAAATCTAGCCCAGCATTGCCAGATGTCTTTTCTGCTCTGGTATCTCTGTGTGTGTGTGTGTGTGTGTGTGTGTGTGTGTGTGTGTGTGTGTGTGTGTATTTGTATGCACATATATATTTAATAATGTTTATTTTTTAGGGTAGTTTTAGGTTTCCAGAAAAATTAAGAGGGTTCCCATAAACTCCCTTTCCCCCACTCTCCCCACAATGTCCTTCTTAGTAGCATCTTGCATTAATGTAGTACATTTATTACAGTTGTTGAACCAAGATCAATACACTGTTATTAACTAAAGTCCATAGTTTACATTAGAGTTCATGCTTGGTGTTATAACACCAGCGTTCCATGGGTTTTGACAAATGTAGGTACCCACCATTGTATAACAACATATATCCGCTGTTATAGTATTATACATGGTATTTTCAATGCTTTAAAATACTCTATGTTGCACTTACTTATCACTTCTCTTATTAACTCCTGGCCACCGTTGATTTTTTTATTGTCTCCTTAGTTTTCCCTCTTCCAGAATTCATATATTTGGAATTGTACAGTAGGTGGTCCTTTCACAATGCCTCCTTTCATTCAGCACTATGCATTTAAGGTTCCTCCTTGTCTTTTTGTGGCTTGAAAGCTAATTTCTTTTTATCGCTGAATAATATCCCATTATCTGGATGTACCACAGCACATCTGCTCCCTTTTTTTTTCTGTTTGCTTTTCATGAGGCTAGAATTCTGAACTATTTTAATGCGAAATCTTTCGAAGTTTAAATATTAGCTACTAATTTAAGCTGCTAATCAGTATTCAGCATTGTCTCTGCCTGTTAAAGATTGTTTCCTTAACCACAGTCCCCCAAATTATGACTTACCTAGATTGGGGGTGGATAATGAATTTGCATATCTAACGATTTCCCATGAATTTGCAGATGCTGCTGGTGCCTGGCCCACAATTTTTGTAACACTAGTCTAGATAATCAAAACTATAAATTTGGCTTAAGAGAGTTTTCGAATAAAATTAAGTCACTGAGTATTTTCATAATGAAGTTTTCCTTGGCTTTAGTTGATATACTAAACGAGACATAATGGATATTCTTTCAAAATCAGCATTTTTGTAGGAAAATATGAATAGCACAATAGCTGTAACAGAAAAACTACAAACTAAAGGAACATCTCAATCATGATTTTCCCCTTTTCTATTTTGCATAATATTATAGTATTCATATTATTATCCATAACACACTCGTGCCTTAAACCCAAGTAACTGCTTGTCTATTCTGTTGATACCAGGATTTCTTAAAATGATATTTATTAATTAAATTATATGTTCTACTAGAACTTGAACAAAAATATTCTGCATCATGCTGACTTCCAAGAGGCATGGAGTCCCATGACAAAGAGCCAGAAATTCTAGTACAAAATGGGCAATGTTCTATTTTTTCTGTGTGTGTGTGTTTGTGTTTAATCTAAGTAGAATAGTTTAAGGTTATTATTATCATTTCTACCTCTCAGAGGAATCGATAACACAGGGTTTCTTATCTTGTTTTCTACTATCCTGAGGAGGGTTCATGTATAGAATTCAGGACTTCATAAACTTTGATGGGGGAAAAGAATACTTCGTTATTCTAACTAAGAGACAACATTTACTTTAATTATGAATGTAGGCAGCAAAACATGGACATATTGCAATACCTGTTACTTTGCCACTAATAAAAGTTGTTGATATTTTTCTATGCACATTCGAGTCACAGTTATCTAGGATAATCATCTATGCTGATCATTATTTTGAACTTATGGTAGTTATTAGAAGTATCTCAAGATATAGGTAATGTTATAGTACATATTTGTTACAAATTTATTTTTAAATATTTTGGTGACTATATTTTAGTATAATTATCTTCTTTTTAATATTTTTATATATGTACATTTCAAAACTTTATTCTTAGAAGGAATCCACAGGTTTAACCACAGTTCCCAAGGAGTCCATGGCATTTAAGGTTAAGAATCCCCGAACAGCTTGGTAAAAACATCCCTCCAGTTCCAAATTAGCACTAAGGATCACATTTAGCTTGAATTATTCCCTCCAGAATAGTTCTCAATTCTGCCACCTGACTAGTATTTTTCATATTCAATGCCTGTATGGAAATGTGGCTATTCAGACAATAGAAATATCCATGTCTTTCGGCATGGAATGAATGAGCCACAGTATATAGAAAGCGTTAGGTTATGTGATCTACGTGGATCTCTACAAACTGATTTGACCACAGTATTGATCAGGAGAACAGCTGAAATGAACAGACTAGCTGTGTCATGTACTGACATATCTACTGCATAAACTAAACTGCTCCAAAAAGTGAAAAGAGATAGCTAAAAGTAAAATTTCCCCAATTATGAGTTAAGTTCCTAAGAGTGGTATGTATTAATATTTATTGGCTAATAATATGCAGATGTTTGGCTCACTGGTTCTTTTCAAAAACTGGAAACCCTGAATTTACAACTTCTGTAATCAAACTAACAAAATGATAGGGAATATTATTCACTATTTGCTCAGGAAAAAAGATAGTAGTTGTTATAACAACATTGAAATCAAATAATATCAGCTCAAGTTTTCATAAGAACTTATGATGTCTCTTTTTAATATGTAGTAGCTTTCTAATCAAGTGTATGGAAAGCAATATAGTTATGTAAACAATATTTCCTCATTTCCCAAGACTGAAAATATTTCCTTATGATAATAGATGTGTAGCTAGAAAAATGTGGTAATACTCTATTATAGTTAACAATAAAAAATGAGAGATAGGAAAAACAGAAACAAAAGTCATGCTGTCATAATTGATTACAAGTTTCAAAAACCTTCAGTTTTATTTCCCAATGACAAATCTAAAAATTCAGTGAACCAAATGTCAAGTATCCTATTTTCCTTACATAAAGGAAAGGAAATAAAGGTTATATCTTCAAGTAAATCTCACAAAGTCAAATGATCCTAGACTCATCTTGCTTTAAAACTTCCTATGACTAGAAAGGATTATTTTAAACAAGTTAATGTTCACTTTTCAAATGTCACGTGTGACTACTCCAGTAAATACTTTCCAAGTTGCACATGGAACTATATGTCACCTTAGGAAATTCTCAGATTCATTTCTCTGAATTTATTTCATACCAACTTCTATACCCCAGATTTTACTTGTTTTTCAGACTCTGAATCTATAGATTGGTGTCTGCTTTCTGTATGGTTTCAAAATTACAGTGCCATAGGTAGGACCATTAACCCTAGCTCAGACTGTGATTGCATCTGCCCTGTCCACATTCTTTTATCAGCAATACTGGTATTTGATGAAGAGTTTGTAAATACTCTGAGGTGCTATCTGGCTGAATCCACTTAGACCATCCAGCTAATCAGTCAAGAGGCTGAGACTGAACCATTTCAACGTATCTTGATATTTCTTTGCAAAGGTAACAAATCAAGAAAACCATAAATTGCAAACTTATTGCAATTAAATTTTGCCTGTATAATTTAAGTTCAAATAACTTTTTTTATTTCAACAGATTTAGGGGGTACATGGATGAATTGTATAATGGCGAAGTCAGGGCTTTAATGTACTCATCAACAGAAGAGTGTACATTGCACCTGATTGGTAATTTTTTATCCTCATCCCCTCCCACTTTCCCCCTTTCTTAGTTTCCAATGTTAATTACACCACTTTATGATCATATTATATATACCCGTTGTTTAACTCCCACTTGTAAGTGAAAACATGTGGTATTTGTTTTTCTATTCTTGACATACTTAGAATGATGGTCTCCAGTTCCATGTAAGTTGCTGCAAAATACATTATTTCATTCTTTTTTATGGTTTAGTAGTACTCCATGGTGTTTATATATCACATTTTCTTTATCCATTCATCAGTCGATGGGCACTTAGGTTGATTCTATATCTTCGCGATTGTGAATTTTGCTGTGATAAACATTTGGGTGCAAGTGTCTTTTTTGATATAGGGTGATTTCTTTTCCTTTGGGTGGAGACCCAGTAGTGGGATTACTGGATCAAATGGTAGGTCTACTTTTATTTCTTTGAGTAATATTCATACTGTTTTCCATAAAAGTTGTACTAATTTACATTCCCATTAACAGTGTATAAGCATTCCCTTTCCACCACGTCTGTACCAACATCTATTATTTTTGACTTCTTAATAATGACCGTTCTGAGATGGGTAAGGTAGTATCTCATTGTGGTTTTGATTTGCATTTCCCTAATGATTAGTAATGTTGAGCATTTTTTTCATATGTTTGTTGGCCATTGGGTATCTTCTTTTGAAAAAAATCTATTCATATCTTTTGTCTACTTTTTGTTGGATTTTTTCTTGCTGATTTGTTTGAGTTCTATGGTCCTTCAAAATTAACCCTTAAAAAACCCTTTTTATTTGGCAAAATTAGTTAAAAACTCAGTTTTTAGGAATCCAGATTCATATTTCATGTTCAAACTTAAGGTCAACTAAAATTAAAACTTATTTGATTGACTTAACATGTGTGTGTGTGTGTGTGTGTGTGTGTGTGTGTGTTATTTCATTCTTATGTTAAGCATAGACCTTATGTCTACTAAACATAAAAGCATCAGGATGGAAAGAGATGGCAAATAATTGATAATAGGAAACTCATAACAAAGTTACCACAACCCATAATTTACCACTACTTCCAAAATGGATTATACCATTAGTGACTCACAGCAGGCCAGAAGAACAAAACTCTCAAGTGGAATAATCTTGAAATAGCTGCTAAAACAAGCTGTGAAACTGAGAAACAGTTTAGCACTTATGTGCTCATACTTCAGTGGCGCCTGCCTTAATAAGACATCCAGGAGCTTCTATTTCAGAGTCAAGGACCACAGAGCGTCAAAAGTAGACCCAGCATTTGCTTTGGAGCTAAAAAACTAGGTTTACATCCTGCCTGTATCTTCCAGTTATTAACTGAATTATCTAGGCAAGTCAAGCAACCTCTTGGAATTTCATATTTCCCATCTGTCGAATGGGATAAATATCTGACTTGCCAAGTCATGTGATGTTTTGATGTTCAAATGAAATGTAGTATATGAAACCATTTTATAAATTAAAAACACAAACTTACAGTATTGATTTATAGACATTGTGTTTCTCACCACAGGGAAATGCTGCTTGTGGAGTAGGTGGGAAGCAAGTGGAATTGAGAACAAGTTCCTAGAACAGTAGGTAGTGTTAACCCCCTCCCACTCTACCCTGTAGATGAGAATTTTGTTACTTAATAAGGAGCATTTGAGGATGGATGATTCTCTGCTTTGGGGAGTTTGTTTAGAAGACTCCTTTTAAGCCCTCCATGTAGTTGTTTGGTCTGCAAAAATATTTCTAACCTCAGTAATTTTTTTCATCCAGGAGAGAGAAATTAATATTGCTGGACATATAATAAGGCCAGGCAGATACCATGTGCTTTAAAGATATCCTTTTTGATTATCAACAATCCAACAATTGAGAAACCCAAGGCTGAGAAAGTTTAAGCAAATTACCCAAGGCACAAGTACTGCCTGGGAGATTTTGGATTCTACTCAAGACTTCTCAATTCAAAGCTTTTCCAGCAAACTACAGAGGTTGTTCCAGAGTATTCCTTTGTTAAATCAACCTTTTTTTCTTTCCATCATTGGTGCTGGATATTTTCATGTTGAAATTTTATTGTAGGGTCATTTTAATATTTATCCATTGAGGGGAATATAAAATGACAACACAAGAAAAATGTAATAACACTCAGATGCTGTTCCAATAATTTAGCATATATTTTTGCATATTTTAGCTCATTTAATTCTCTCAATAATCTTGTAAGGTAGGCATTATTATTTCCAGGTTTCAGATGACAGAGGAAATCTGAGGCTTAGCCACTCTGCTATGCTGCCTCTCTGATAGAGGCAATCAAGTTAGGATAACAATGTAATTTATTATTCAAACTGTGCTCTTTGGGGAGGGAATGGGAGGAGCTATTAATAATTATTCCAGGCAGCAGGCATAGACCTGAGAAAATCATATGTATGGCCACTGTAAACAAAGTGGAGAGCAGTCTAGCATCAAATCGCTATCTCTCCCCTGTTGGAGATAGTCTTGGTGGGAATGAAGGTTAATTTTAGGAGTCAACTGGACTGAATTGAGGGATAACCAAATATCTGGTAAAGCACTATTTCTGCATATGTCTGTGAGAGTGATTTTGGAAGAGATTAGCATTTGATTCAAAGGTCTGAGTAAGGAAGATCCACCCTCACTCAATGTGGGCCAGCACCACCCAATTGGCTGAGGGCCCAGATGGAACAAAAAGGCAGAGGGAAGGCGAATTCTCTCTCTTTTTGGCCTGGAAACCTGACTAATACAGTGGGCCTAAATATTAAAAGTGCATTCTTTCTGCAGTTAAAGACTAGTTCCATGACACAACTAACCTGAAAAAAAAGGCTATTTTTGAAATTTGAATCTTGGTCTGCCTGAAATTCACCTGGAGTCCATTCCCTCCAGCAGCTCTAGATGTACATGGGTTCTTGTGAATTCAGAGATTCACCTCTTCCTCTTCCTTTGCATTTCATATACTATAAATACATTTACTTTTCATTTAAGTTAGTTAGAAACGGCTCTCTTCCTTGAAACCAAAGAAATATATTTGATACGAGGATCAAACTAGAGGGCTATTCACATACCATAAAAACCGTTCGTCACCTACAAGTAGCTCCTCAGAGTCCTTGCAAGTCTTAAATAGATTTTGGATGCTGTCTTTGAGGCAGGTTTGTGTATTAGTTTCTTGTAACTACTATAACAAATTACCATGAAAGTAGTGGCTTAAAATGACACAAATTTATTCTTTCACAGTTCTGGGGGCCAGAATTCTGAAATGAGTTTCACCAGGCTAAAGTCAAGGTGTCCATAGGACAGGCTCTGAGAGGAAGACCCATCTTTTTGCCTTTTCTGCCTTGTAGAGGGTAAATCGAAAAGGATCTGTTGAAAGCACATAGTATCTGTCTGGCATGCTGTCCTTGGCTTGGGTCCCTTTCTTCACCTTCAAAATGCATTGCCCCAGTCTCAGTTGCTATTGTCACACAGCCTTTTCTCCCACACAGATAAAGATAATCCAAGGTCATCTCTAGATCTTAATATACTTGTTCATATCTACAAAGTCCCTTTAGCCATATATAACATTACAGGTTCTGGGGATTAGGATGTAGACATCGTTTTGGGGGGAGGCATCATTCAGCCTACAGCAACTGGCAACTTCATATTTAATGAAACAGTATGGGAATAAAGATGCAATATCACAGAAAAAAGCCATCTCTAAAGAGGAAAAAAAATTATATATATATATATATATATATATGTGTATGTATGTATACATATATACACACATTTCTTCTTCTTCCCAATTTCCTCTTCTTCCCAATTTCTTCTTATGAATTTGGTGAGACCCAATCATGGAAATTCATCATTGGACATGATGGATGTTACGATGTGCTGCCCAGATTCTCATCCAGGAATAAAGAATCTGTTGTTAAACCTGCTGGGAGTGCTGCCAGCAAATAGCTCCAGTTACCAGCCTAGCTTTGAGCACTTCCTAGATTGAAGAGAATTGCCTTTCTCAAAACCCTGTCCCCTTCAAAAGACAGACTGTATCCAAAGATTCATCAATTCAGAGTGTAGTGATCTGACCCACCTGTGCCAATGTGGGGCAGTTTGGAAGGGGCATCCCATCTTCAAAACCCTCCATAGGGTTGGATGAAACTTCCATTCAGAATGAGTCACACCTCCACTTAGTGGTGTGCTGTAGCTGGATAGGACCTGCTCACAGGAACCAGCTGTGTTTATCTAACTGTTCTCTACTTCATATCCAATGACGTCAAGTTGGTAGCTTAAAATCAGCCATAGTGAGACTACGTACACCTGAGAGCCTACTTCCCAAGTGTGATGGTTAATTTTATGTGTCAACTTGGCTAGGCCACAGTACCCAGTTATTTGGTCAAGAATTATTCTAGATGGTTCTATAAAGAGATTTTTTAGATGAGATGAAAATGTTAATTAGTAGACTTTGAATAAAGCAGATTACTCTCCATAATATGAGTGGGGCTCATCCAATCAGATGAAGGTTTTACTAGAAAAAAGCTGACCTATTTTAAGACAGAATTCTGCTAGCAAATAGCTCCAGACTCAAAGAGCAACATCATCTCTTTCCTGAGTCTCCTTCCTGCCATCCTACCTTGTAGAATTTGGACTTGTCAGTCTCTACAATCATGTGAGCCAATTCCTTAAAATAAACCTCTATGTCTGACATGCTGCTCAGAACTAGTCTGCCATACGCCAGCCCTCATCATGGTGCCCAGGCTCCAACATGCTGCCCTGGGCCAACTCCTGCATGGACAACCTACACACACCCCTGGGCTCCAGCTCCTCATGCCAAACTGCCTCTTCCCATGCGTAGATGCCCTCCCCACCTGACTTGACTTTGATAACCTAAACTGGCTGGGTGCAAGTACCTCCTCCCCCGCCCAACTTTGTGAAAGTACTTTTCACCTTATTCAGGCTCTAACACTCCATTCTAACACTCTGCAAAGATGCATTCCTATCCCTGCTCAGGTTCTGACATGCCACGCCCAGCCACCTTCCATGGGATTGCCATCCATGGCCTCACAGGTCCTCACACCCCGTGAAAGGCTACCTTTCCACTGGGACTCTCCCCTTACTCTGCTTGGACTCTCATATGGTTGCCCTCCTTATGCTCTGCTGGCTTTGACAGTGTTCAAAACATGGATTTCTTCCTGTTCCTGCAAGGGTTCTGACTGTGCTCTGGCTGATGGTCCCCCTCCCCCCTCCTCCCCTCAGTCCCACCTAATAAGTTGTGCTGAAGTGTTGGGAAGAAAAGGGAAATGGGCAGGAAAGGGGTAAAGGAAAAGCTGTTGTTTTATTTTGCACACAAAGGAGATGTTCCCTGTTGCTGTGATGACTCCCAGAGTCGGAGAAGAGGCTGCCTTTTTTAAAACCTTTCAGACATTTAGACTAATTCCTGAAAGTTGCTTAACCACCAAAAGCTCAATTAGTACCGTAATTCCTCTATCACCCCTAGAAGAATACAACTTTTTTAAGTGCTATATGTGGTCTATTGGAGAAACAGATCAATTGATCACACAAAGTATTTCTTGTGTACTCTTCACTTTTCCTTAGCTAGAATGTAAATCCCCAAATGTCAGAGAATATGCCTAACTCGTATGAGCAATCGCAGGATCTGGCGAGGGTCCTGGAAACTGGTAGGCCCTAACAATATTTATTTAGTGCATGAGTTGAGTTCTTTTAGACCAGTCTTTTAGAATAACTAGAAAGCTATTTTGTTTAGACATGCGAGACCTTAGGAGAAATTTTCCAGAGTACCAGACCTCGGTCATGACACCCCCCTTTCTCACACAGAGCCTTAAATAATAATAGCCTTGTATCCTAAGATCCCAAGCAAAAGGAGCCTCTACTCAATATTCTCTTGAATTCATAATCAATCAAAAATCTTCTGTGGACAGCATCACCTGTGGAGTTTGACCCAATGATCTCTTTTGCATTGAATCCTTCTGGTAGTCTTTCTCTTTGTGTAATTTTCTTCTCAGCTTGGAGCCCAGATTCCCATTTAATTTCACTTTCTCCAGCCAAAATCCGCAATTAGTGCCCTTTGGTAACTCTCCTTTTAGACTCCCTTTTCATCTAACAGAAAGGTTCAGAATATCCTTTAAATTCTTTCATTATAAGAAATCGGAAGCCTATATTGCATCTTATCCTAGTAAATAAGATTCCAACAATTCTCGATTCTCATGAATGCTAAAGAATTAAACAACAAACACATATAGCAAAATATAAATAAGCATTGAACTACGTATTAAAATGACTAAATATTCAAATAAATGGTTCATCCCTTCTAAGGCTGATTTGTATTTTGCTTAATCTCTGAAAATTGTGATAAATACATAATGTGCAGTGGGGGAAGGGAAAAAGAAAAAGAAGAAAAAGAAATTAGAAAAATAAAAGGAATTCCCCTCAAAAGAAAAAAGACAAACAAGAAAATTCCTTCAAATTTATTGATGCTTTTCATTCTGGTAGACAGTAAAGTAGGAAAAATCTCAAAACAAAAATATCAAACTTCTAATTGACACTTGTTAGATTATGTTTTTCTACAACTTAAAGAGAAATATTTTTATTGATCTTTCTTTCACATTGACTTAAGAGAGAAAGAAAGTAGTATCCTATTATTTCCATGAGCTTTTTTCCTTTTTTTTTTTTTTTTTTTTAATTTTTGGAACTCTCTTGAGGCTGTAAGCATACTTTCACTTGGTATGAGATTTCCACTTCGATTTCAGGTTTTCAAAAAGTGTATTTATTAATTTATTTATGATACAGTTTTTGAGTCTAGACTATTTATCAGATATTTTGCTAGATATTAGAATTATAATCATGAAAATAACAGACTCAACCCCTGTCATCCTTAAGCTTAAGATTTATTATAAATCGAAAAGTCTTTTTTAGTTTTAATAAATAGCATAGTCGATTTGTTCCAAAACTTTTGATTTTATGAATTCTAAATTTGTATATATCCTGCATTTGTGTGTGTATTCAAATTCAAATATCTATTTTTAATCAAATTCTGAATTTAAATTGCTAGTACGTGAGGCTGACACATCATGTGCTTTCTTACATTTCTTAAGAATAACTTTTCAATATTAAAATTACATAAAGCATTTGAGTGGATAAATTAAACATACCTTTTAACTTAACATAACTATTCTGTGTTTAATCAATAAAATTTCTTCTCCTGAGCCCCAAGCCTTAGATGCATTGTTTCCCAGAATACCAAGTTTATGTTTTCTGTGTGTTTTAATGAACCTACCATATTTTTCCTTGAAGGGCAGGTATCTCATGCATCTATTACTTTTTGTTAAAAAAATGTCTTATTTTGAAATCATATAAATATTTTAAGTATTTAAGCTACAACTGCAAATATCATATGTAATTAATGTAACACAAAAATGGAATGCTATACATGATCTATGTATATTTCAGTTACATTTAGGCCATTCATCACCCAAAGACCATCTTTTGGGCCTTTCTCACGGTAATTTTCCCCCGATTACCAAATTTACCTGAAAAATATTGCAAACTTTTGGATTTGTTGTTCTTTTCCATTATCAATTCTAAACTTTTTTTTCTGTCTTACAATTCTATATAATGCCTTCATTAATGCCTATTAGAAGATTTTATAAATACTCAGCATCTGTAAGTCAGTATGACGTAGAGGCCTTGCACTATTTGGTATGCCAAATGGTCCAGTGATCTTAATCAGGCATAGTTTACAACCTAAGAAAATCCTTATTTTAATAAACAATCTTAGACCTAGAGGAAACTTGGATGATATACATTTTATGAATAAAAACCTAAGACCTATGGAAAATAAATGGTGTGAAATAAGGGACCTAGTTAGTTTATGACAGAGGAGAAATTTTTTAAAATGTTATCCTGAATTCTTGTCTATTTTTATTAAATCCCAGTTTAAAACAGGTATTTCTATGTGCCCCTACTTAACCTCCACTATTTCTACTAACTTCCCATTGTTATCTTATTCCTCAGGATATTCATCTGTATTTACTATCCCTGTTCCTAAGGTACCTTCAGTGTTGTTGCTATACAGATGCAACTCTAATTAAACTAAGGATTATGAAGGAACACAGAGCCACTTCAGCTACTGCATGTCAAATGGAAAAAGGCTCCAATTATCACAGCCATCACAGCTTTGGTGACAAATGGAAAATAGCAGTGAGATGGGCAAGGGAATACTCATGTATTCAAACAATGTGGGTTGAGATGGAATTCTGTCTTTTTTCATAAATGGCTTTGGATAACTCAGCTGACTACTATGCACCTTCACTGCCTCATCTGTAAGTGATGGTTATGACGCTAACTCCTTTGACATTGTGAATATTGAATGTAATAAAATATTTGAGTGTGACATATAAATAATAATGTTAGTCATAATAATTGTGTATAAGGGTTACTATAAACACAATAAGGACATAGTAAAAACCATTCATATATTTAAAGGTGGCACCAACCTGACACTTTCATCAGTGCAATTTCATGATGATAAAACTAACAACAATCTGCCAACAAGTAGACTAAGCACAGTGAGGATGGGACTCTTGTGTTACTTAACTCTGCCTCTTTATCTAATGTTCTTTGTAAGACACAAATATTCAATGCATATATAAAAAGAAATTAATATACTTTATTAGGAAGACCTTATCTCTGTTTAACCACTATATTATCAAAAATTATATGAAACCATTGTAGTTGTACAGCCAGCTTCTCTCAGACTGCATCTACCATACTCAAGCTACGACTGAAATATGTGCGTCTCATGTACATCTCATGCCTTTCACCCTCCTGTTTTCTGGGCTGCAATTTGTGACACGGTCTATTAAGCACACAGTTGCAGCAAATTACCTCTGTTAAAATCACTCACAGCTGAATAGGCTCTCAGAGGATCAAAACTTTATGAAAGGCACTGAATGTCTTTTTAAAAGTTACTATGTTATTTTGAAGTTGTACATGACACAAAAATTTAACAGTTAAATAGACATTTCTCCACATATCCACATTGGTGGTTCTTCTACCAGTACCAATTTCTTTATTATTAAATTCTAGCTTTATGATGATTTTTCTCATTCCAGTCGTTGTTTGCTGTTTTTTTAATTTGTTTGTTTCTGATACAGAGTATTAATGGTGGAATGGAGAACCACAACATAATTTTTCAAAGGAAAAAATATACTTGATTCTGTTATGTTGCTCAGCCTTATTTTTTCCTAGAAAGTGATCCTCTTTGTTATAAGAGGTTATAACAAGAACATTGAACACATGTTTTTCTAAGTGTTATTTGTTGCATCATTTTAATTTTAAAGAGAGTAAATATGTAAAATCTCAACTCATCTGACATTCCCTGAATTCATAGGTGGGATTGCCCAATCTTTCCTTACTCCCAGCATTATTTATCCACCACCCTCCAGATTTCTTTATTCGAAGACCACACCATCTGTCTCAGCCACCCACTGAATCATCCCTGTTGTTCTCTCCTGTCCCCTCTCCCACCACAATGCCTACCAATTCTGAACACCCTAAAATGATACCAGTGTAGGATTCACATTTGTTTTTCTTTGCTTTCTACTCTAGAGTCTACTTTGGTCATTTGGATGCATTTGGCATGAACTTTTGGATTACTTAAATGCAGAAATATCCACTCTAGTTGAATCCTCATTCAGCATATAGTACACATTGGACCCTGGGTATATGTATTTTCATTGAACCAAGTACACGGCAGCATTTCATAGATATTTATGCTTGTCCTTTATGATCTTGACCTCTTTACCCTTTCCCTCTCTTTGCACGCATTTCAGTGTCTTCTACTCTCTCAAGAAACCCAAGTAAGGGACATCAGAAGGAGTACAGCTTTGAAGTCAGAAAGTCCTGTTTAAATCCTGCCTTTGCAGCTTGTATACTGTGTGATAACAGACAAACGTGGATAAGTATAATGAGATAAGAAAAATACATTTTCTTGGAATTTTAACAAGCCTGAAAACTGAGGCAGACTAGTGGTAACTCAAAAGTTCCAAAAGAAGCTGCTGGAAAGGTAACAGACTGATACTGTGACTGTGAATCTCTATCACCCAGCTCTCGCCTTTTATGGGAGCAGATTAGGAATTTGAAGAACAGTTCACAAAGCAAGAGAATCCAAAGGCATTGGGTAGTGGGTAGCATTTCCCACATCTTGAGGCAGGGAAGAAGGTATTTCTCACCCCCCAAGCCAAGTGTAGTTGTTTTTAAAAGATCAGCACCTCACTCTTGCATAGATATTTAATGGCTGTGAAATTATAACCTGAAATGATGCTTTGGGGCCATAACGAATGCAATGAGAAAGTGCCATGAGTTGGTTTCCCTAGTGTTTGGAGGCATGTAAGTCAGGAAGCATCCTTGAAGAAATTGTAAGGGCTGGGTGGGGAAACGAAGTCAGTGGTTGAAGAAATGTACCTCTAAATTTTGGTGTATCAAGGAGCAATGAGTTCCTAAGGGCAAGAGGACTTGGTAGAAGTTAGCTGGGGCCGTGGTACCTTTGAGAGGCTGTGCTCTACAGGGCTATCTACTGGGGTAAGGGAGCCCCAGAAGCAAGTTCCTGTGTAGTATATTGCTTGAAGCAGAAACTGAAGAGAGATACTGAGAAAAGTTATCTGGGAGTCCTTGATCTATATTGGAAATTCTACAGTGAAAAAGTCACCAAAATGCTCCTCACTAAAAATGAAAATATGAATGGATGCCACATTGGAGAGTATGATGGCCAACCAGTATTAGGCAAAAACCAGCCTGTACCATTTACTATTTTAAAATAAGATTTTTCTAATAGCTGAAAATAGTAAAAAAAAAAAAAAAAAAAATTCATCCAAAGACTAGGAAGGAACATCTGGCAGCGAGTTTAGAAAAAATTATAGGAGAAAGCCTTTTCCAATAACTCAACCCAAACAAAGTCTTTTCTTCTCCCCTCAATTTCCTTAATTGTAAAATGAAAATAATCTCATTTACTTTTTAAGCCTAATTTGAGGATTGCAGAGGGGGACTAAAGGTAGAGGATTTATAATCATCCAGCATAGTTATTGCCACTCAATAGTTGCTCAATAAATGGAAGCTAAAAGCACGGCCAACTTTAATTTTAATAATTTGTTCATCGTATCTTAGCTATCAGTAAATTCCAAGTACTTCAATTTTGCTTGATCTTTTACAGAGCACATCGGACCTCAACATTGGACCATCGGACCATTTCTAATTTTTATTTTTTCTTATGCTGCTCTAGGCTAAGCTGTCCTGCTAAAAAAAAAATGATAAAATGCTAATTCATCTCAATATAAATCACGACCTCTTTCATCTTCTCAGTATCTCTCTGAAAATTTATAAAGTCTCTCTTTAGATTGAAAAATCAAAGCCTAGCTTTTGTGCCTGTCATATTCTCTATTTACTATCAGAATATATACCATCCATCATTCATTAACTTATAAATTCACTCAACAATTATTTATTGAGTGTCCACAATACAACAGAAACTCTTCTAGAACTGGGGATACAGCAGTGAGTAAAACGTAGACCTCTGCATTCAATGAACTTATATTCTAGTGGGGGAAACAGATAACAAACAAGATAAGTAAGTAAAAAAGACACTACATTAGGCAGTCAGTAGTACAAAGGAGAAAAATACAGCAGAGGAAGAAGGTAGGAAATGTCATTGGTGGGTGTGATTTTATAAAAAGTGGCCAGGGAAGGCTTCAGAGAGATGACATTTGAGTAAAGAGCTTGAACTACGGGCACAAACCATATGGGCATTTAGGGAACAAACGTCCCAGGCAGAAGGACTAAAAAGTGAAAAAGCCTTGCAGTGGAAGTGTTCTTGGTGTATTCCAGTGTTCGCCTGTGCCTGGAACTAGGAGAAGTAAGCACAAACTGACTTATAATTTAACAGGGATTTGTATTTTAATAAGATCACTGTTACTGTTATATTAATCAGAGACTGAAGGATGCCAAAGAAAAAACAAATAAGGAAACAAAAAAATCCACTAAGTAGATTACTGCAATTATTTAGGTGAAAAACTATTTGTAGCTTAAACTAGGATAGTAGCACTGGAAATGATGAGAAAAGCTAACATTTGAGTTAGCCGATGAGTCAGATATGGGTTATAAAAGAAAGAGAATGGCCAAACGAGAAGTTAAGGTTTGGTCAGAGCACATGGAAGAATGGAGTTTCCATTTCCTAAGATGATGAACTTCATGAAAAGAGGAGGCTTTGTGAGAACTATATGGTACTGAGTTTTGGACATGTTAAGTTTTAAGTAAGTGTTAGATATTCAAGTGAACACTTTAAGAATACTGATAGATATTCAATTCTGGATGTCAGGGTAGAGGTCTGGGCTAGAGATTGAGGTTATATTGAAAATTGAGAGACTACATAAAATTACCCAGGGAATGGTGCCAACAGAAAATAGGCCAGTACCAAGGCCTTACCCTTAGGGCAGCGGTCCCCAACCTTTTTGGCACCAGGGACCAGTTTCACAAAGGACAATGTTTCCACCGACTGGGGTTAGGGGAGGCAATGGTTTTGGGATGATTCAAGTGCATTACATTTATTGGGCTCTTTGTTTCTATTATTATTACATTGTCGACCTCTCTGCTAATGATAATCTGTATTTGCAGCTGCTCCCCAGTGCTAGCATCACTGCCTCAGCTCCACCTCAGATCATCAGGCATTAGATTCTCGCAAGGAGTGCCCAACCTAGATCCCTCACATGCACAGTTTACAGCAGGGTTTGGGCTCCTTTGAGACTCTAATGCAGCCACTGATCTGACAGGAGGCAGAGCTCAGGTGGTGATGTGAGCGATGGAGAGCGGTTGTAAATACAGATGAAGCTTTCCTCACTTGCCTGCCTCTCACCTCTTGCTGTGTGACCCATTTCCTAACAGGCCAGGGACCAGTACCCATCCGCCACCCAGAAGCTGGGGACTGCAACCTTAGGGCATACCTATGTGTAGCAGTTAGGATAGAAAGAAACCAGCAAATAACAAAAGGAAGTAATGGCCAGAGAATGAAGAGAAAATTAGGACAGCGTAGTGACTTGGAAGCTAAGTGAAAAATGTGTTTCAAAAAGGAGAGAGTAATCAATTGTGTCAAATTATGCTAATAGGTAAAGAATTAAGAGCACTGAGAACTAACCATTAAATATAGCAACATAGGGATCATTAGTGACCTTGGCAATAGCAATTGTGCTGGCATTGTGGGGATTACAGTTAACTGAAGTGAATTTAAAACAAAATGGCAGGGGGAAGAGTAGTTCAAGACAGTGAGTATAGTCAACTCTTTCAAGAACTTTTTTGAATAAGAAGAGAAATGGATATATCTGTGCAAAGTGTTTTCTAGAGAAGTATTTTGTTTATGTATTCATTTTTAAGGGAAACTAAACAGCATCTTTGCATGCTATTAAGAATAATCCAAAGAGAGAGAGAACAATTGATTGAC
>RJWJ010029332.1:0-20711 GCA_004363605.1 Indri indri
CTAATTATATGTAAGTATTTAAATTTTTTCCTATTTATATTTCGTGGTTATGTATGTGTCTGTATACATCCTGCTTGTTTCCATATATAATAATCATTCTCTGTATCATTATAAACTCTCTCTCCATAAAGTTTCTAACAGAGAATCTAGCATTTCCTTGTGCCAATGTCTCCCAGTACATTTAACCCTTTTACCGTTGCGGTTGTTTCCAATTTTCTACCACCAAAAACAATGTTTCAGTGGAACTTCATTTAAAGTATTTTTGTACTTAGAATTTCTCAATGGGCTAGAGTCTGAGAAGTGATATTACCAAATCAAATCTTACAAACATTTTAAGGCACTTGATTAACATATTTAAAAGAAAACATGTTGGTTTTGAAGAATGAATAAATGAATGAATTAAATCACAAATGACTTGTCAGTCTTTGAGAATTGGCAATAAATGCCTGTAAAGGTCTTCTTCAGTAAGTCGTGTTAGAGGGGATGGATGTTTTTAAAACACCAATATTTCGTTTTGTCCCACGAGCATCCAGAGAGAGAGGGACGAAGAATGGAACTGACTTTCAGTTGCTAGCTCCGTGTCAGGTACAGTGTTAGGGACTTTCTATTTCCTAATTTAGTGACCACAACAATTCTGTAGGGTGAATTTTTAAAATCTCCATTTTACAGAATGAACTCTCCGAAATCTCACAGTCAGAAACGAAGTTGGAATCCAACATGGTGAACTCAAATTTGTGTCCTTCCCTTATGGGAAGACAAGAGACCCCATATTAACTTGCACCATAGAAAAAGACAGCCTACAATCAAGCAATCAAATGTGTATCGTTGTGTGGTTACTTCAGGGAACAAGAGCGACACGCTCTGGAATGGTCAGGTGGTCGGGGGCTGAGTCAGGCCATCATGGCGGGGCACGGGGGAGACGGCCTTATCGCCAGTGAAGACACGCTTCTACCACTCCCCACTTTCTTCCAGCTGCTCACAGGACATCCTATTCCTTATTAGCCAATGCCCCCGACCTGGGCCCTGCCTCCCCTCCTGCCATATGACGGACTACAGCTCCACACCGTTCCGCCCCTTCCACATCCACCAGAGGCGGCAGCACTATTTGGGGATGTCTCTCCTTATTTGTTGTTATCGCTGCTCAAGCCAGTTTCTGGGGGAAGCTTCTCCACTGCTCAGGCCAAGCAGTGAGCTAAGAGACCCAGCACCACATCCCTGACCGGCTGGGAGACCTTGAGCAAATCATGCGGGGTCTCTGACCGTCACTTTTCTCCTTTGCAGAAAGGGAGTAATGTTGCTACCCTGCCTCCGTGAGATCACATAGAACACTTCGTAAATATAATGTGCCGTGCAAACCTTACAAGTTTGAAGGTATTTCTTTGTTTACATTTTGATTAAGCGGTAAATTTGGAGTTAGTGATATAACTGATGTTTGTGGGTTTTTGCTTTTTGTTTTGCAAGGCAACGTTCTCCTTTTGACACACACCCATGTTCGCAGTTTTCTTCCTGCGTCCTTCATCCACCCCTTGCTCTTCCAGGAACCAGCCTCTTGGCTGTGTCTGGGAAATCACCCTCCTCTTCCTATTTGTTAAATTCAGCGTCAACCCCATGGCATGCCATGGACTCCAATCTGCAAGACAGAGGACCCGACCTTTAATTCTTCACCCAAGTTCAAGCTCTGATTCCCCGCACTACAATCTACAGCCATAACTGAACTGCAGCCAATCCCCCCCCCCCCCGCCGCCCCCAGCCCTCTTCCTGCCAGCTCTTCAGAAGTCTGAACCCGGTGGCTCCTCACAGCAATGCAGAGGAAAAGGTCATGGCTGACCACTGTGGACGAGGCGAAGGCTTTGTAATGTAACAAGCTCTGCACTGCTGTTGAGTTGAAAGTTCTCGTTCTTTTTCAGATTGGAGAGAAATGAAGGTGAAACTTCATGATGAGAAAGTCATTGCACTCGGGTGAGAAACTGGTATCAAAGTCCACCCTTCCCGCTCCTCCTTCCCCCATCTCAGCCCTGGAGCTTTGCGTCCTTGGCTAAGTCCCTCACCTCGCTGGATCGTACCTGTTTCACGTGTAAAATGGGGATATAAGTAAGTGGAACTGATAATTTCTTGAAGTGCCCTTTAAATACAGACTGTACACATATATAAACTCCTAGTTACAACAATAATTATATCTCAAATTTATGGAGCGTGTAGCACAGGTACAAAAAAAGTACATTTTTTTTGGTACATTATCTCAACAAACCCATAAGGTGGTATATCAGCTAGGAACTCTGCTCAGCTGTTAGGAACTCAAAATAACAGTGGCTTAAATAATTTAAGTGTTATTTTTATTTTCTATAACGTGAACTCCCCAGAGCTGCTATGGTGACTCTGCATTGAATCGATGACCGAAAATCTTTCCAACTTTATGCTCTTGCCACCCTTAGCTCATCACTTCCATCTTTAAGTTGCCTCCTGGTTGCCAGACAGCTGCTGTGCCCCGAGCCATCATGCCCACATTCTAAGGAGCAAAAGGGAAAAGAGAAGGAAAGGGGGTGAGCCTCCCAGACTAGTTGACCCCCTTTGAAAGTTTTCCCCAGTAACCCCATTGGATGATGTCCACCTAAATCTCCTCATTCATCCCTCTTTGCAAGAGAGGCTGAGAAAAGTAGTATTTGGCTGGGCGCATTGCTGTCCTCAGCAATGCCAGGGTTTATTTAGTAAGGATGAAGAGGAAGGTGGATACTGGATAACTAACCAGTAGTCTCTGCCACAGTAAGGTACTACTATTATGTCAATTTTACAGATGAAGAACTAAGTTAAGCAACTCGCGAAGGTCATATAGCTAGAAAGTTCAAGTGTTAGAATTCAAAAGCAGGCTGACTGCAGAGCCCCAGCTCCTAATTTGCATACACCATAAACCTGAGACAGTGGGTAGTCAAAAACTCCAGCCTTGAGTCCTTGTCTCCCCAGCTGCAGAATAGGATCAGAGAGCTTGCGCCATGGGGTGTTAAGTGAGATAATGAATAGGGAGTGCCTGAGACCTTGACTGAACATAGCAGGTGCTCAATAAGCAGGAGATACAGATTTCAACTCCCTGGCACATACCATGCTGGTGCAAAAGTGTCCCACTTGCTAACACTCCTCTCAAGGGACACGTAAACCGCTGAAGCCCAGGGAATACCCTGCCCTCTGTGCCCTGTAATCTGGACTGCCTAGTTAGACTGCGAACTTCCTAAAAGGAAGAGGCTTACCTGGCACGTGGTAAGGCCTGTGTCTCAGTTGGTTGATTCAACAAATGCTTTTATTTCATTTTAGGCATTAAAATTACACGACTCTCCCCTGAGTGTCACTTACGGGAACAAAGATGGGGCAGAGAGGCCTTGTGCCCAAGACCCACTGGTGCATATATACATATGTGTGCATGCACAGGCCTGGGTGTACATGTGTGTGAGTGTGTGTTAGAGCATGGTGCTGGAGAAAAGCAGCGTGAGAAGAAGTGGGGATTCCAAACAGCATTCCAGTTCTCCCTGAAATTCTCAAAATACATCACTCAAGTCAAAGCATATTCAAATATTAATTAAGTGCATGAGGGAAAAACCATGAACAACACGTATGGTGTAAGTGCTAATTATGAAGACACACATTTATTTTATTTTGAGAAAAAAAGAGCCTTCCATAAAGCATTCCTAAAACCACGATGAAAAAGAAAATCACACCATTTTGAGCTATCCACAGGGCTCCAGGGAAAGCTACTTCTGGGGTACCCTCAATCTGGCTTCTGCATAGAGAGACGTATTGGTCTAAAATCTATAGCGGTGTTTCTACGTGTGTTTATTTACTCATATATCATTATGTTTCCTAGAGCAGAAGCAACTGAAAGCAAGATTGTTGCTCTGGTCCTGATTTCTACCCTTTCTTGACATTGGCTGTCCAGCAGGCGGGCAATGGGTGTAGATCCCCAACTTGCAGCTCATCAACGGTGACCGAGAACTGAGGGGAGAACCAAACCATTGTTCCCAGGTGGGCTGCCCCATTCTGGAAGTCAAAGGCCCTATCTCCCACCTGCTTTGAGTTTTCACCCAGGGCTGGGTGGAAGAGCCCTGCTGTTTCCCTTCATGCATATCCTTGCCCACTTTAGAGTCTCAGCACTGGCTGTTCCCTGCCTGGAACCCTCTCCCCCAGGAATTCAGAGGTTCATTCCTTTGCCTCAATCACATTTCCCCCAAATGTTCTCCCAGGTCCCCACCACTCCGCTCTTACCCTACTTTGGAGCCATATTATATGTATGCGCGCACACACACACACACACACACACACTGGTTTATTTCATTTCTGTCTTTCCCACTGGAATGTAAGCTCCAAACGGTCGGGATTTTGTCGCAATTTCTACCATATCTCTAGTATTAGAATAGTGCCTGGCATATAATTGTTGCTCAATTAAATATTTGTCGAAGAATGTATACATGCTTTAATAAGCACAATTCCCAGAGAAAATTTAACGGACTACAGCCAGCTTATTTTACACCACTTCCAGGACTAAACATCTATGTCCTCCCAATCTTTCAAACCCAGGTTGGAGCCCAACTCTTGCTCAGCTAGGAAAACCTGGTCCTTCTTTAGGGCTCCCTCTGAGTGGGACAGACACCTGCCACTGTGTGTGTCATCTCGGTGTTACAAACGTACCGATCTCGCCTCTCCCATCGGACTGACCCCCAGTCAGCCTCCTGGAGCGCTGGTCTGCTCATTGTCACTGATTCCTTCCCAGTTATGCCTCCTTGGGGACACGGCTGCAGCTCGCTCCTATATGACCCCTGCTGCATTTGGCACAGAGTTTTAATCGTGGCTCACATTCATTTAGCATTCGCTATGGGTCAGGCGCCATACCAAGTGCGTTACATGCATTAACTTAGTGGCTTTCTTGTTCTTTTTTTTAAAATCACAAACTATGAAAACAAATACATATTACATTTCAATCTGGTAAATGATATGTATGTATCTGTGTGTGTGTATAAACGTATACTCATATATATAGCCACAGCCATGTCTATATCTACACTGTGCAAACCAAAATTTTAAGAAACTATATTCATCTTTCCTATGTGCAGTGCACATTGATATTTTCAATTCTGCTTAATTTATTTTCTAAAATGCTCGTTGCAATCCACTGAACCACGGGTCAGCAAACTGTGGGCCTTGAACCCAATCCAGCCTGCCACCCGTTTTTGTTAATAAAGTTGATTGGAACACGGCCATATTCACTTGTTTCTGCATTATCTGTGGCTGCTTTCGCACGACAAAAGCAGAGTTGCGGCATAGACCATTATGCCTGCAAAGCCTAAAATACTCTCTAGCCCTTTGCAGAGAAAGTTTGCCGAGGCTTCCGCTAAACTGACTTCAGATTTGCATATGGGTTGTGACCTACAGTTTGAAAACCGTTACATTTGCTCACCTCATCCTGACACCTGCCCTTCAAGGGAGGTTCTGTTGTGATCCTCCCTTACAAGTGAGCAAGCTGAGGAGGAGAGTGAGAAACTTGGAAGCTAGAGCTGGTCGCAGTTAACCAATATGGAGTTCTCTCCCTCTCTGGGATGAGTTTAATAAAGATTTGTTAGTCAAAGGAATTATATTTGCAAATTTGAAAAAGAACTTTTTACTGGTGGACTTTGGAAGAAGCGTTGGCCTCGTTCTCCACCATACCCCTAAATAAATGAATAAAGGAAGGGCGCCGGTGAGCATTTTGAAGGGGGTACAATGTAGATTTCCATTTAATTTCTTATTACCAACGTAGGCGAGGCCGTCTGGTTGGAATCACTCCTGAAACCTGGCCTGCTGTATCGAAACATACTCCAGTGCTGGACCAGCAGCTTCCAACACAGCTCCCAAGGACTTTTGCTCTTGTGTGATCCCCTCCTGCCGAGTGTGGTCTGGCTCTAGTGACTTTTATGTCACTAGTAGAGCACAGAGCACATGATGGGATGTGACACCAGAGACTGGGTTGCAGAAGACCCTGACTTCCGCCTGGCTCACACTTGCCCTTGGCCTCTCGCTTGCTCACGCAGATGGAGCAAGCGGCCATCTGTGAGCTGTCCTACGGGAAGGTCCCTGTGGCAGGAACCGAGGGAGACTCACAGCCATTGTAGAGACCCGGCGTGGGGGGATCCAGCCACGCCATGCCTGCATTTCTGACCCCCTAGAAACCATGAGAGCAGTCTCTTGGTTTTGGAGTAACACGTAATGCAGCAAAGGATAAATGACATACCGCACTACTTTGTTGTAATTTGGGGTTTCTGGAGTCCTCATCAATCAACAAATACATCTTCAGCACCTCCTTGGTGCTCAGTCTGATGAAAAGTGGGGCTGTTCAGAGCCGAAGCCTCCTGCCCTCGGGCGCTTATGCTCGGGTTAGAGAGTGAGATGTCCGAACCGCACTCTGTGTTCTTAACCACACTGGTGGTTGGAGCCATCTGCCCCCATCCAAGATGGTACCCAAAAGGCTACACTTATTTATCCTCTTCAGTCGAGGGCTGCTTTCTCTCGTTCCCCCTCGGTTTTCATGGCATGGGGCCCACCTTAGCTGTCCAGCTTGGAAGCCTGTCAGGAGAGTGGGGAGCAGGGAGTCCCCCCAACCCCGTGCTTGGACTTCCTTGGTCCAACACTCTGAAGCCATGTCTTAGTTCACAAGGAGCCGTGAGCAAAGCCCGATATTACCACAAATAATTTGGTTTCTGAAAGTCGAAAATGAACCAGATGGCTTTTAAGGAAAACAGGACACACATCAGATTCCAATTATATTAAAATGATGACCCAATTTAGGAAAACACAAAGTGTAATAAAAAAATGTTTAAATAAACAAAATCTGCATATTTATGGAGCTATAATATTCGCTGGGCTCCTCACTTTGGATAATGAATTTCTAAACTAGACTGATTGCATTCCAAACTTGCTACTGAATCCGGGCTTGGAGAAGTCTGCGGTACTGTTTGGAATTGCAGACTATCTGGAGGAAAAAAAAAATATTTAGCATGTGTGTCGGCAGCCAATTTAGGAAAAGGAAAGGTCAGCTCTATACAAATGTGATATATCCGATTCTAATGCAACCAGGAATAGTCATCGCTCACCCTGCTTTGTTGGCTGAACATTGTGACACCTCTCCCTGGCAGCGGTAGCTGTCACCCGCAAACCTCCGCCGCCACTGGCAGGCCCGGTGCTGGGCTGGGTTGGCAGAGAGAGCCTCGGATTTATCTATTTATTTTTCCAGATAAATTAAAAACTCAGGGGGCACTTAAAATAAATTAGCAACTGCTCCTGACGGTGTCTTTCTTGTGGTGTCACACATTCAGAATTTTGGCAAGGACTTAGTTGCCTGCCTCCCCATCTTTTCCCACCAAGCACAAACTGCTAACGGAACAGTGTGCTCGTGTGAACAGGCACGTCGCTGGAGCAGTTATTAATTCAGGAAAGGGTGAGCCAGGGAGGGTCCGGGTTCACCAAAACGCCTGCAGGGTTACACAGTCTCTGGGGCATCTACACGAGACTTCGTGAGGCCAGGGAAGAAGGCCAGTTTGCTCTTAATTGTACTGAAAGGCTGAAATAGTTTTTGAATGGAATTTAATTCACTCATCCCAGGGAGCACATTTCCTTTAATTTCATGCATAACATTTTTAGAGAATTATTTTTCCAGATAGGGTGATCTGTATCTCACCTCCTTCCCTGTAGTGTATACATTTATTTAATCAGCAATTATTTACTGAGACTCTTGTGTGCTCAGCATATAGGTCATGGCAATGACCAAAGATAATTCTGGTCTTCATGGGGTGACACTCCTGCTATGTGCCACCATGTGCAGTGTATTATGATGTCAGCGATCGCCACGCACCATTGACAGAAACTAAAATCACCACCTAAGAATGAAAATGGCAAAGAGAGAGGCCTGTTCTGGACAGTGTTGGGTAAGATTGACAAAGGGGGGTGCCCAGTTTACCAGTCTGGGGCCCAAATGCGAACTTTTTAGACAGGGAGCCCTTCCTTCACAACCGAGCCGGCACCTCTGCCTGTCTGCTCCTTCGGATGCACAGCAGGTACCCAAGAGCTGAGCGGTAACTTTTTTCTGTGCTTTCAATTAAATAGCTGCTCCAAGACTTTTGTTCTTATATCTCTTAAGTAAAAGGAAATGTTTCTTTTTTTTGTCTATGAGGAAAAAAAAATAGTTACTAAATCTGGATAACATTAAATGAGAAAAGGTTTTCACTCCGCTTTCACGACGCGATATTCATTTACATCAATCTCTGCCTCCCAATAACATTTTCCATACTCATCATCCATGCGAACAAAGAGTTAGAAAGATATAAATTTGACTCTAAAACGTCTTTTAAATGCACCGTATTACAGAACACTCATTCTATTATTATATTCCAGAATCATTCCTTTTAGGTGAGTAGCTTTTATGGAAAGGGACTTTTTAAAAAAAAAAAAATTAATTAATTTACTGTCAGAAAAGTCCTTCATTACGGGAACCTGTGTAATTTCCTACCTGGGTATCCATGTGTAATATAAATCAGGAGCTCCTTACTTTTAGGCAATTTTGTTGGAAGCATCTAATTTTACTACGACATAGCATCCTCCAAAAGATTATTTTAAAAGTGCTTATTTCTCATAGTTTTTTCCTTTACTTTTAAATTCTGAGGGTTTTTTTTTTGGAGCTGTGGCAGGGCTGGGGGGAGGTATTAATTGTCTCTTTGCCAGAGTTTAAGTGCAACATTTTTCATTAGAATTTAACAAATGTTCATCTTAAAATAGACTGACAGTGGGTCAAACTGCTTCAGCTTCTCCTCTGTTAACCTAAATGCATTAGAGTTGAGGCTTTTTATTCTCAGATCAATGTTGCTTCTTATTCTTGGACTTAATTTAGTATAAGACTAATATGACGGTCTTTCCATTTATTTCTCTCTCTCTTTCTCTTTGGCTTTAATAAAATCAGAATTAATTCAATATAATGTAATTTCTAGATTTTTTTTTGCGAGCATAGAAATGCCAAATACAATAATATGCCTTGTTTTTTTTTTTTTTTTTTGCAGTGGTAAACTATTGTGCAAAGTAATTATATAAATACACAAGAACATCTGGTCTTTTAAACTGTAGTCACTGCTGAATTTAACATTGGGTGCATTTGACAAAATTAAAGGAGTTTATTCTTTGTTTTTCCTGGGCTTTAAATAGTAAGCCACAAATAGTACTTAGAGTTATCGTTTCTAGTTCATTTTGAATATTATGCAGAAAAACTTATCCTGCATTCCTTAAGACTTTTATATACCTGGGGTCTATGACATTTGGGCTCAAGGTTATAATGCATCACTGTACTTTATTAAAACAATGACCCAAGTCCAATTAAAGGGGGGGGGGACTTTACTAAATGCTTTTCTCCCATTTTACCCACAACAATTCCTAAATGCCTCTAGACAATTAGAGTAATTTTGATATCTTTTGTAGAGTAAAGTAATTAAAATTATTACTGCCACTTTTGTAATAAACTCGCGTGACTTTATAAGTCTGTCCCTGCTCTCTTTCATGATGGAGACATCATACAATCTGTAATTGTGCTATTAAGGAAAAGAGAGCTAATCTCTTTGCATTTGAAGTAAGCCCTCATCATCAGCCCAACAAAGCCAGACAGATCAAAAAAGAACCAGAGAGAGCATTTAAGGAAATTAGTACAAGTGTCAGTTAAAAGGTAAAAATTAATGCACTTATTATTGAAATATGGTTGAAACCTACGTTCTTTTCATTTCTTTGATATTTCGAAGGCATAAAACATTCAATTAACTTTCCATTGTGTTTGGGGGAGAAAAGGCAGAGGATTGTCAGTGAAGTGTTAGGGGTGTAGGTGGTGCTTGGTGAAAAATAGAATAGGATGAGCAGGAGAGTCACCCAGGGCCACGTGGCGCCGGCCCTGGAGACTGAGCTGCTTCAGCCTTCACAGCCCACCTGCTTTAGGATCTCAAATGGGCTTCAGACCCTGCCACCCCTTTTATTCTGGAGACTTAAAAATTAGCCTGTGCAATTCTTTACTAAAAAGTCATAGACAGTGGATGATTGTGGGTGCTTTGAGGCTTTGTAAGTGGAGTCATTCCTCATTTTCCAATACAGTATGATTATGATGATAAAAACACATAAAAGAAAGTCTGGAAAGAGAAGTGACTATTTGGATTACGGGTGAACTTTTACCTTTTGACTGTATTTTTTTTCCATTTTCTATTATGATCATCTATTATGCTATTATGATTTTAACTAGAAAAATAAGATAAGGTTGATTTAGGATAAAAAGCAGCATGGGGTGGAGAGGGAGGATACCTATGGGCTTTGGGGTCAGACCAATTAGTGTATGATGGGGTAACTCAGCTGCCAAATGCTGTGTGACCTCAAACAAGTAGCTTAACATCTCTGAGTTAATATTCCTTTCTTTATATGGCAGAGAAAATGGATATCTGTTTGTTAAATGGCTAAGTACAAAAATGCATCAACCTAAATGCACATAGCAGATACTCAACAAATATTCATTTTTTTCATCCTGACACTATCGCTCCCTTCATCACCCCATTATACATGAAAGACAAATTATTTAATATTATTTGGTATTGATGAGTAGGATCAGTATCTGATGTATCTCTTTCATGCTAAATTTATATTAACTTTCAATCATTAGCATCGCTTTTCAGGGCCAAATGTTTTATTTTGCTTTGAAATTTCTGCAAGTTTATTCAGTAGGGTAGATTTGTAAGGCTACTCTCTGAACATCAGAACTCCTAGCTGAACAATCATTATTTGACAATCGCAATTCAAGAATTTTTTAAATTGTATAATGAATCAATCTTCCTAAATTGTATGCATGTCAAATTGTGATCAACTTGCTGTGAAAATGTTCAGCAAGAAAAGGCCTAATGTTTAAAGTGAAAATTACTGGGATCACACACACTAATTTGTCTCTATCATTAATGAAACATTGTTTTATTGCCCTGAGAAAAAGACTCTGGCACATATTACAAAACAAATTTTAAAAGAGAAATGCTCTTGAAATGATTTCCTACCAGAGCACACTGGAAGCAATAGCTTTGCATGCATAAATCTTAGCTCGCTGCACGGCACATTGTAGGCACCTTGTAAATATTTTAAATGAAAAGATATAGGTCTATTTTCTAAGTGTGATTTGTAGTCAGTGTGTGGCTAATTATTTTTTGGTGAAGGATTGGTTCTAACCTAAGCAGATCACTCTTGGGTTCATAAAGTCTACCATGAAAGGAGGATACAGCACCCTTTTGTTAGCAGAAACAATTTGGCTACTGAAAAAGGCAAATTTTGTGAGGCAGGCTCCCTTTCTACCCCAAAACAATGTTTGTAAAGTTCAGAAATCCATCCCAAGGAAAAAGCTTTTGCATATTTGTGCTACTTTCTAGCTTTCTAGCCAACTCTGCCCTGGCACTTAAGGAAAATAACTCAGTTATAAAATCCCAAATCACTGATGTTGTGATTATTATTCTTATTAATATGCATATGATAGAAGTTAGTGCCAAAATGACAGATTTACGCTTTTGCAAAGGTAATGAATCAAAGTAAAAAGGTAAAAGCCGCTATTACCCTAAAACCTATAAGTGATAGACTATTCAGGTTTTTCCCCGCTCTGTGCAGATGGCTGATAATGCTGTTTTTCACGGAAACACAGTAGGATTGTAATCAGGAATACAACACTAGCCACTGAGCGAAAGCTTGCACTCTTGTGGAACTTTTCTAATTTCAGCTTTGATCTGAAAGGTGCAAAGACGGGCCGCGGCGGCGGAGAGGGGGGAGGGTGTGCCAGGGAGTGGGGTAAGGTAGGGGCGGGACTGAGTTTTAAGAACGACTGGATCCCAATCAATGGACAGCGAGTTACAAAGAGACCCTAAAAATAAAATCCTCAGTCCAAATGTAGACCCTGCCTTTTTGGCTTCTAGAATCTAAAAGGAATTCAGAGAGAGCCAAAGAAAGGAAGACAATGGATGTGTGAAGAAAGCCCAGAGACAGGCCCAGAGCAAACAATGAACGTACGAATCTCTCCACCGTCTCGGGGCTCTCTGGTTTGGTGAGTCCTCTGCCATCTGCTGCTTCTCTGGTCCTGAATCCAATCCGGGGAGGGTGGCATGATGGACGATTTTAGGTTTCCAATTTAGCGTTGAGGGGCCTGAGGCTAAGGGGAGAGAGGTGATATGTCTTTGCCCAAGGTCACGATGCCTACAAGGTCACAGCCAGTGACGAGGAGGAGCTGTGCTGTTTCAGGAACTGGCATTTGACTCCCTGAGGGCCAGTGAGGCATTTTTAGAAGCCTTATTAGAGTTCCCAACAGAGTCAGTAAACTCTGGCATTAGTGCCCTGAAGAAGTCCTTTACGGTCTGAAAGAGAAAGTTCAGTTTCCCCCAGAACCTCATCCTGCCCTCCCTGCCAGGCGGGACCAATAGCAGCATTTTATTACATAAAAGCTTAGAATTTCAGGGGTGGAAGGAACCTTGGAGATTTCTAGTTCACAAGGCCCAGGATGGTAACTTGAGACAAAACTAGGATCAGCTCCCCAAATCCCACGGAAGCACCATCTATTAATACAGCAGCAAGAAAGTGTAATGTGTTTTGTAATCTCTAGTGCTTGGTTGATTTTTGCAGCCTGCAAAAGCATTTTTTTGCATACACTCTCAAATTTGACCCACAGTCTCAGATTGAGACCGACCTAGAATCAAATCTAAGGCTTTTGCTTTTTACTTGCTCTGTGACTTGGGCAAGTACTTGACCTCTCTGTGCCTCAGTTTCCTCTTCCGTAAGCTGAAGTTCTACCTCATAGGGTAATGATGAGAATTACATGTAAGTGTGTAGAGACAGAGTTAGCACCAAATTAGCACCCAATAGACACTAGCCATCATCTGCATTTTGGTCATCACCCTTGCTGAGAACACAGGCAAGGCAGGTTTTAAATATCCCCACTGCACAGGTGAAGAAGGTAAGCAGCCTACTCAAAGTCACTCTGACTGTAAGATGCCAGGTTAGATGTATGTTTCTTAGTGTCTAGTTCAAAGATGTTCCATTCGTTTCATTAAAACAAGTGCTGACATTCAAAGTGTTGGTTGGTGGGTCCAAATAGTCTTGGGGTGGAAGAAAGTCATGGGCACCAACGCTGCTAACAGGGTGCTTGGGCATTTCATTTTTACCCATCCTCTATCTGTTAATGGGGAATTAGAAATATTTCTTATTCCCTCTAAATATTCAGGGCTGTGCCTGTGTCAAAGGTCAAAAGGCCCATGTCAAAGGGCCATCTACGTATTTATAGCCAGTGTGGAAATGCAAAAGCTAGACAAAAACCACCCTTTGGAATCGGTCTGTCATTTGTGCTGCAGGACAGGACGGTGCACACAGGAGAGCTGCGGAAGGTGTACAGTCACCATGGGACAGAAAGAACCGGGAGTTGTAAAGTCCGGAAGACAAACAGACCCAGCGCCGCCCTGTGAGCGGAGCAGGATTCACGTGGGTGCTGCTCGTGTCCTAGGACAGAGAGATGCAGATCCTCCAACTCCCTAGCAAGGAAATCACGAGGGCGCTTGTGGCATCAGAGGCCGAGGAGCCTTGGGAGTCTGGACTTTTTCCTGCTGGGCTACTCATGGTTCTAAATCCAAGCAAAACTGAACTCCCCTCCACCCTTCCCATTTCTGCTTGTGCTCAGCAAAATGTGCCAACGTTGACCTTGGACTTGAGGCCAGAACTCAGGGGTTCGAGTCCTGGCTTCTACACCTGCCTGCTGAGTGATCCTGGCCAACTTAAGGTCTCTGGTCTCAATTCTTTCTGTCAAACGGAAGGGCAGGACAGAATAATACGTGTCGCCTCCCGGGCATGGAGCAGGCACTCGGGCAGTGAGTCTGCTATACACAGGTGGTTCAAAGCCAGCTGGGAGTGCGTCGTTATTTCCCCTATGACTGTGTTCAGAGGTGTTCACAACTGGAAGGATGCCCTCGCTAGAGTACTCCTGTCCCCACGGCCTTCCATGTTTCTTTACCTCTGCCAATGAGGCACCAGGCCTTTGCACAGACTAGGAGCTGTTGGCTGGATTTTTGTCCCTGTATGGAAAAACACCTGCCTGGGGACAAATTAAGGCACCCAACTTCTGTGCTCAGTGTTTGTTTTCTTAAAAGCCATACAGACCAAACTTTGGCATCTGAATCCTCCTCTGACTGGCAGAGGGACTCGGTGCCTGCTCCTCACCATGCCGTGTGCCTCAGTTTACCTATCATCCAGCTGTGGAGAACACCACCTGCTCTTCTAGCGTTGAGAGGATGAGTGATTAATGGGCCCGAGGCACCTTGTAATCTACGGTGTCTGGCCTAGGGAAGGTGCTTAATGAATGCTATTAACTGTTCTGATCACTAGCAATTATGTTTAAAAGCAGGCTGAGAAAGGCGAACTCTCTTTCCTACTTACCAAGCCCTCAGTAAGTGGCTGTGAAGTGAATGACTGCATAAAAAAGTGAAGGCAGGGACCAACTCCAGTTCTGACACTTTCCCGCCAAAGTCTCTTTCTCACAGAGCATTCGAACTGCTGAACTCGTGGAAGCGGAGGTGATGTTTATGTTTCTCACACCTCCAATTTACAAGAAACAATAGCAGGCGTTCTTTCATCTGTTTGCCATTGAGCCTGTGAGGTGGGCAAGGTGGACACCATTATCACCAACCCCACCCCCACTATAATCTGTCTGCATCTATTTCCACGAGTATGGCTTTTCCGTGTCTGTTAGACTCTTCACGGTTTCTATGGCTTGTCCAGACTTCCATAGCTCTGTCTTTTTCCGTACCTATGTTCACACCCATGCCTACACCTGTGTCTACGCTGGCATCTCTGTCCATGCCTGATTCTATCCCTGTATCGTTACCCTTTTCCGTGTCACATCCACATGGGAAACCGAGTCAGGCTCAGCAACTAGACGGACCAAGGTCACCCAGCTAGGAACAGAGAGCTCGGGAGGCTGCAAGTCTTTTGACTCCAAACTCTGCTCTCTTTGCCTCTTCTCCCACGCTGCCCCTCAAATAAACAGAATTTTTAAAAGGAAAAAGAAAAAAAGAAAGAAAAATGAAAAAGAAAGAAAGAAAGAGGAAAGGAAAGAAGGAAGGAAGGGAGTGAGCAAGTCTTGTAGGTTCTTTGTCTTCCATTCACAAAGACAACGTATGGCCAAGGCCTCTGTAGTCTCCATTTCCATTAACTCAGTGTTGTTTTGGGTGGAGCGGGTGGGGAAACGGTCTTCGAATGCCTAGTCACTGTGCAGTTATGTGTCATCTTCTGCAGTTGATGAACATCCACCTCTTATTGCTTAAAATCCTTAGAAGAGTTTTGAAATATTGGAGATTATTAAAAGGAGGAAATACAATAGGGCTATCTTGGGGGGAGGTTCGGTAGCTATCAAATTGTTAGCAATCATCTTTATGACATTATTCTAGGAAAGTTACTGTATTAATGCAGGTTTAAACCAGATATGCTTGGGAGACACTTCCCATTACGTTTCTTTTATCTTTCTTTTCTTCTCTAATTTTTGTCACTTATAGCTTTTATAACAGGACTTGGAGAAATAGTATACTTGGACTGCCAACATGATTAAAATTTACATCATTTTTGCATCTGTTTTGAGAGGCAGACAGCAAATTCCTAATTTTAAAACAAATCATCAAATATTTCAAGAAGTCAGATTGAAGCCTGCTCTTTATTCTCCTAAAACTTTTAAGAATTAAATTGCTGTGAATGATCCGTTTGGCAGGATTTTTTTTAAAAAAATGAATTTATCTGATGTGAACACAGCCTCTTCCTTCTTTCCTAAAAGCTTACATCTCTGCTCAGTTTTACAACAATAATTTTTAGGGTCAGATTTTAAGCCCCTCTAAGCCCTTTTTTGTCCCAAAGTGAAATGTATAGGAAGAGAAAGCATACATATTTTGTTTTGAAATTGAGTAATAATGTTCTGAAGAATATATTTGAAGAGCATCTTCTGGGCTAGAGGTTTGGAAAACATCAGCTGTTTCTCCTTGTGTGGGGTTTTGCTTATGCCCTTCTTTTAAAGCTATTTTTGGTCTCCTGAATTTAGTACAGGTTGCTTAAAAAATCAAAAGCAAATATAAAATTTACCTGGAATCTTCTTTAGGACTCAAGTCAAGCCATATTATAATTTTGTTTTCTGTTGTTGCTTTTAACTGTGCAAATGATTAACGCTGTCTCGTATTTTTGGTTTCCCAAGTGTCAAAGGAATGCATTTTTCACACGATTCCCTTACTCTTTCCTTATTTCTTTGTCACTCCCTTGTCTTTGCAGAAGTACTCAGACTGTCACACAGAGGGAAAACTATGAACCTTTAGGTATTATTATATTTCGAAGCAAAAAGTTTACTTTTACAAAGTCCATTTTCCCCCTTGGAAAGAAATACCAGAGTGAGAAAAATCAGAGTGAGTCCTATATTATCTAAGAAGCAACTCTCCCCTGGTTTTTGTTCCATTTTTTGAAAACTCTAATTTCTTTGCCTTGGGTTCTAATTTATTTTGCAATTCACACAGTGCACTGTAAACATAATGTAAAGTTTTCAAAGCTTAATTAACAGCTACAGGATAACAGCAGGCCAAGTTTTTAGAAGCATTTAAGCTTGGCTCCAAGAAAAGGAGGCTTTCATACAGGAAGCTGTGAACTTGTACCTCCTAAAACAATAAAACTCTTTGAATCCGGGACTGCGGCTTTGCTTTGGATGCCAGGACCGGCACACCCCTGTCAGTCCGAGACGCTGCTCAGTGATGGAGTCCTCCTTGGGGCAAAAACAACAACAACAATGAAAACAAAACAATGACAACAACAAAACCCCCAAACAAACAAAAACAAACAAACAAACAACAACAAAAAAACAAGAAACAACCAACCAAAGAAAAATGAAATCAAAGCTTTAGATTACCTAATGTTCAGACTATCCACTTTTAAATTCCACAGGTGGAGGTGGGGTCCCACTATCTGGTCAGAACTACAACAAACTGAAACACCCAAGCGTAATGACGTGGGGTGGGGGGGGGTGCGAATTTCTCAGCTCTGCAGTATGGGCAGAAGAGGTGCAGCGTTATCTGTAGTGTCCTGCTTCTGCCGTTTCTTAGCAGGAGTGCTTGGTGCAGTCACTTTTGTGGCCTCAGTTTTTTCACCTGTAAAATGGGATTGAGAGTAAGAATCTCTCTCACAAGTAGGGTGCTGTGCTCTTTGTGCTGCTAATGGTGGTATAACCATCCGGAGAGCTGGGTCACTCTCTGGCTTATTCATGACCTCAGCCACCTTGGTTTATCCATTTTGTGAGGGATGGGGTTGAATTCTGGTCTCTGACGTTTTTCCCAGGGTGCGTGGAGGAAGTCAGGAAGGCCAATTGCTCTGGCTTCATATTCACCGAAGGTTTCCACTTCGACTTCCTGTCATCTCTCCAAATGTGAATACACCATCCTGTTCATCCCCTGGCACACTGTGCCGCAATATGGGGTCATCTACCTGAAATACACCAAGAATATTTACTTATTCTGAACCTTTCAATTACCTGGTAAGCTGCGCAATTTTATTTCATCGCACTGTTCCGTTGGGAGGGTATTTTATTGTTTGATTTACCTGTATGGCGTTCAGTCATTTGAAAACAAAAGCAAGAGCCTCAAAACAAATCCAAGCTCTTAAAGTTGTATGAATCTATTTGTAAATCAACGTGGAGTTTCTGTGTCATTCCAGTAACCCGGTGTGCCAGCATTCTAAACAAAATGCCCCAGGACGGCTGGAGAGCCGTGTCCCGGCTGCGGGCCCCACAAAGAAACCGAAACCGCAGCAAGAACCGGGACGCCCCCCCAGCTTGGAGCTTGGAGGGCTCGGAGTCGCTGCCCCCTGACACCTGTTGCTGTTGGTCTCGAGAAACCCTCTGCCCTTGCGACCCCAAAACGGGGGCAGGGGGCACCGGGAGCCGTGCAGTTTCCAGTCTCGGGGGAGGAGAGCCAGAAAGGCCGGCGCGGTGAAAAGGGCCGGGTAACGACTCTGGTTCGGATTTTTCATCTCACTTCGTGGCTGTGAAGAACTGAACTACAAAAATAACAGCAGCAATCATTTTAAAAGCCAAAAGAGGCCAGCGCGAGCGAGTCAGAGGGGACGAGGCGCTCAGCGGGGTCACCCCTGCAGCGTCAGGGCCGCCGCGCCTGGGCAGGGGTGGTGTGTCCTCCCCAAGCGTAAAAACGCCCCATCCGGGCGGCGCCTCCCAGAGGCCGTCTCCGTCCCTGGGTCCCCTTCTGAGGCTCTGTCCCACGGGCAGCGAGAGCCATGACCCCCGGAGAGTCCCGGTCCCCTGGACAGAAGGGAATTCCGCCCCCAGCCCGGGTTTGCAACGCGAACGTGTGCCCAGGCGCCCTGCGGGTTAGGGGTTAGGGGGTGACAGCCGAGGGGCCGCGGGCCGGCCCGGGGAGCTGCTGCCGCACACGCCGGGGCCAGCTGCCCGGCAAGCGCCCGTGCGCACTTTCTGAAACCCGTCCAGGTTGGATTAATCTGCCCAACTGCGACTTTTTTCTGTCTCCAAAGAGCACCCTTATCTGACAAAATTCGGTTTTCTTTGCCATGGCAGATCCCTTTCTGCAGACCCGCGTCGCAGAGGGTGGGGCTGGGTGGGGTGGGCGCAGGTCTGCCCTGGGGCCCCAGGCGGCTCCCCTAACTTGAGTCCCTCACGCCGGGCCGAGGCGCAGCAGTGTCCCAAGGGAGCTCGTTTTTGTTTTTTGTTTTTTTTTTTTTTTGGCTTCCCAGCGAAGTATTTTTTTCTTCTCCCGTGTGTTTAGCTGAATTCAACATATTTTTCTCGTACTCGTCGCGCGTTTCCTTTACGAATCTGCTCTTCTGCCTTGCGCGCCCCTAATCTCCCCCGAAGCTCGGCGCCCGGCTCGGCGCAGGCCAGAGCTCGCGGTTGGGGACGCGGTTGGGGACGGCGAGCTGGGCGCTGCAGGGACGCGCCTGGCCGCCGGGGAGACGGTCTCCGGATCGAGATCTGCCAGTGCCACTGCCTCTGCTTATCTGGGGCAATCGGCTGTCTCGGCTTCCTACCTTCCCACCCACTCGGCGCTGGGGCGGAGTTCATTTCGGGGTGAAGGGAATTGAGGTCTCCCCGCTCGTCTAGATGCCGGCGTGGGCCGGGACGGGGGCGAGCTCTTGCCCTGAGCCCACCTGCCCGGGCAAACTCAGCTTGAAGAGGAAAGTCAGTGTGCTGCGTCCCCAAACACTCCTAGATACGGGCTTTCTTTTCTTTTTGTAGATGTATATATCCCCACAGCCTGCAGGCATCGCAGGGCCCCTCTCTATGTTGAGTTCAGAGCCGTGGGCTGGCCTGCTGTGATTCCGGGATCCTGCCCTTCCCCTATTCAGCAGTTCCTGCCACTTGCCCACAAGACCCGGCAGCACAGCTGAGCAGAAAAACGGCCCTTGGGACCCTTCCAGAGAAAGTAGAGTGGAAAGAGCTTCCAAGGAATCTACTCCAGTTCAGCCTTGACTGTCGCCTCTACTCCTTCCCAGGCTTTTTCCAAACTCCCTCCCTCCCCCTGCTGTGGCTAGCAGCTCTCTCTGTCCCTGGGGCCAAAAGTCCTGAACTGACATTCTCCTGCTGTGGAGTGACATTTTAGGCAAATTCCTTAACTTTTCTTGTCTCATTTTTTTTTTTTAAATAAAATTGAAACAAACCCCCAAACAATAATACCCATCTTGTACACACACAATACACGTAATACTCATGGCTGTGGGTCGTTTCGAGGATGTGAGATGGTCCTGTATTTGTAAGCATTTTGAAAAACTCGAGGTCCCCTAATTTAGGTGATGTAGAGAGGGACTGCTGTTGTGAAGATAGGTGCATAATAAATGGAAGGATGAAGGAGTCTCACCGATGAGCCTAAATTGGATCAAAAATGAAAAGCTGACACCGCTGTTGCCTGGCAGAGGGGCTGGTCACAGTTGACTCTGCTCCCGAAAGAGTTTCAACCATGTTCTGTTCTTTGCAGAAGCCGCTTTCTGCAACAAGGTCCGAGGCCTCACAAGTTTACCGAGCCCTTTAGTGGAGCGAGGAGTCCGTCTCTGTACCTCAGCGCCCCAAGAACTTCCAAAGATGTCCGGGCCTGCACCTGGGGCCTCTTGGGCACAGCAAGTGGCGGCCAACCCATGCTCAGGCACATGTTACTGTTTAAGGAAGACCGAGCTTGTGGCAGCCTCTCCACTTGCTATTTTCCTTTATTAGTTTAGTTTAATTTTGAGGTTGGTGGGGGAAGCCTATGGCGTTCGTCACCGGAAGCGCTTTTATTAGAATTGAAATCTTCCAAGCTTGCATTTGCTACTTTTAAGCTCTTTGGACGGTAATGAATATGGATGGGTGGTGGTTTCCTATGAATATGGAGGAGCGGGTGGGGCGTGTGGTGGATGGATCACTATTTAACATTAACCGCTGGTGACCTTCCTTCCTCTTTGACCCCCCTGTAATGTTATCCCGAGCAGGGTCAGCGCCGGGTGCCTTTTTGCAAAATACGATTAGTCACTTCTTGCCACATGTGCTCGCCCCAGACCTTATTTGCCATCCTATATAATTATTAGAAGAATCTTCTAATGTTATTTGAAATTCTAAGTTGACACTTATGTCAAAGTGCCGTGACACAGCATTGTGCTTA
>RJWJ010029333.1:0-20723 GCA_004363605.1 Indri indri
CAAAATGACTTTATTTATTTACTGATTTATACTGCATCTTAGTTCAAAAAAATTTAAGAGATAGCTGGCCAATGGACTGTTGCGGCCTTCTGGAATGAGGAAGGCAAATGTTAAGATACGTTATAGGTATAACCACTTGAAGAAAATGGGAGCAGGAAGCAAGTAATCTAAAACATAAACCAATACAATAGAAAAAAATGTAGCTAGAACCAGTCTAGGTAAATGAAGCATACACATGCACGCATACACAGGGACACCACACCAAATTGCATTGCTAGATGAAAGGCTTGATACATTATAAGATGTCACAGTATATATTGGCTGCCCTAGTGCACGCAGACTTCCACAAACTGGGTGATCATAGTGTATATTTGCCATTGCACATGTAGAATGGCTCCTGCTGCGCTGTTATGTATGTAGTGGCTGCAGTGAAGCATGCAGGCTAATGAACCCTGGGTTGCCACTGTGTATGCAGACTGTTAGAATACAGGCAGGCTGACACATGCCGAGCTGTCATGTTGCCTTCTGGTCTGCTAAGATGTTTAATATTCACTGGGCTGTCATGGTACACACAGAGTGACACAAATGCTCCCTCCCCCCATGTAAAATGGCTACTATGGCTCATGCAAGGCTGTCATGGTATATGCAGAAGGTTGTCATAGTGCACACAGGCTGATAGATCCTGGACCATCAGTTATATTGGCTGTCATGATATATACATTCTGACACACTCTGGGCTGTTAAAACAAACATGAGTCTGTCATGATGTATGAGACTGACACACATTAGTCTCTACAGTGTAAAATGGCTCTCAAAGTGCATACAAGCAGATACATGCTGTGCTGTCATACATATAATTGGTGGTCATGGTGCCTGCAGATTGATGCATGGGGCTGTCACAGTATATAATGGAGTGGCCTGGTGCATACTCACTGACATACTTTGGGCTGATACAGCATATATGGGGCCATTTACGGTACATGTAGACAAATACCTTGAGCCGCTTTAATGTTAACTATGAGCAATCTGACAAATTCTGGACGGTCATAGTGTTTACGGGCTGCCAGCATACAGGCAACTAACAAATAAGCTAGCGAAACAAGTTTCCTATTTTATGTTCCAGTGACGTATGCCTCTAACTCCTATATTTAAACAACCATAGAAAGTGCTAATAATATTAGATTTAGTTCCAGCTGAGTTATAATGTACATACTTAAATTAAAAGTCCCTCCATTCTGAAGGAAGTACCCAAATAGTTAAGCAATAATATTCCTTCCCCAATACATATGGAGAATATCTTTGGTTTTCATTTCTCTGTCAGTTACTTGATTCCTATATTTTTTACTTATCTAAGCAGATGGCAATAAACATACTGTGTTTTCCCTAACAGATAATTTGGTTTCCTACACACAGAGTATACTGTGTTTATACCAATACATTGCAATATTTATCTTTCACTTCTCAAGGCTAAATATATTTACAATATTTACAGAAATGATTGATAATTTTAAAAAGTTTTAATTTCCAAAATAAGATAATAAAATACATATTTTATGTATATAAACTCTAAGATGTAGACTGGATATTTATGAGACAATACATAATAATGTAACATCACTTGGTTTGTATAACAAATATTAATAGTTTTTATAAGAATCAAATATAATGCAATGGGACAAACAATACAGATTATAATATCACATCTACTAAGGGTCTGACAACATGACTTCACATTTCTGTCAGCATGAACACTGGATGTGCTAAAATGTGCCTATAGCATTTACACCTCTATTCTGGTGGTTAAAATCCAGGTACTATAAATAAGCACACCCTAAATAAAAATGGTCCAGTGAACAGTAGTGAAGAGGAGACGGGAGTACCAAATGTGGCCAGTGCTGTGGAGAGCCTTTGAGAAAAGAAGCCGCTCAAGGCTGTGGAGGTGAGCATGCATGCACCGTGGAAAAGCTATCTGGGGATGGTTATGGTAGTTGGTAGTTTATTTTAAGATGATAGAAAAATCCCACCAACCATTTTATTCTTTTTTTTGGCATACACTTTCTATTTTGAAATAATCTCTAACTTACATAAAACTAGTGACTACAGAACATAAACCTTTGAGAGTAAATTACTGACTTGATACTGTCACCACTCCCCTGCCACTGAAATACTTTAGTGTGTATGTTCTACAAGCAAGGATATTTTCTTAATAACTGTAATACAAACACCAAAATCTGGAAACCGGTGTGGCACATCAATGTTATCTAAGCCTCAGACCCCATTGTAGCTTCCCCAAATGTTCCAGTAATGTCCTTTGTAGCAAAAGCATCCAGCTTAGAATTGTGTGTTGCATGAAGGTATCATGTCTCCTCAGTTTCCTTCAACAGCTCCACAGTCCTTGACTTTCACAAATTGCAAAGATTGCAGGCTGGTTATTTTGCATCATGTCTCTCCATGTCGATGTGTCCGATGTCTCCTCATGAACAGGCTCCGGTTATACGACTTGGCAGACATATCACAGAATAATGCTGTGTTTTTGTTTTTGCATCCTACCAGGTGACACAGGATTCTGTTTCATAACTGATGACATTCGCTTTGATGATTTGTGTAAGATGCTTTATGTTAGCTTTCTTTACTGTGAGGTAACATTTTTTCCTTTGAAATGAATAACTATTTTGTGAAGATGTTCTTTGAAGCTATATAAATATCTCCTTGCTCATCAAACCTTCTTATTTACTTATATCAGGATGGACTGTCATTTCCCATATTATTCAGTGTATTATAATCCTTTACTCTCATGATTTATTATGATGCTCACATGTGATGGCCTTCAAGATGGTTCTTGCATCCTTTTAATCTGTCTCATCCTTCTTTGAGCACTTGTTTACTTTCTGGCATTTAGAAGCAAGATCTGGGTGGCGCATGTGCTCACTGCTATTAGGGTGAGGCCTCCAGGTCCCTTTAGTCAATAGAGCTACACACAATTTATCTACATTTATTTTTTATCTGTCTACATTTATAGAAGTCCATGAATTCACACCAGTATCTCCAATTCCCATCTAACACTACAGGTTCATCCTAGTTTTCTACCTTTCCATAGTCGTAACTCTTTCTGTGACAGTGAGAAACCTTGCTTCCATTATTCTTACTATATTTTCTTATTTTATCAACTCTGTGACATGTAACAAATCTCCCATCACTCTTTTTACCCTCTTCCCTACATGCGTGCTCTCTCCTTGGTCTGGTTCCAGCACCCCATGCCAGGAAGCCCCTCTGTGTGGACAGCCTCCCCACCCCAGTTGGTCTCTGACACCCATACCAGGGTGCCCCTCCATGTCAACCCCCTTCAAACCCTGCTCTTGGACTGACACCACATATCAGGCTGTTTCCCCACACAGACACCCTTCTTACCCAACTCCAGCTCTGGCACCCATGTTAGGGATCTGATTCATTCTCAAATGAGTTACTGATCCTATGTATTTGGGACATGTTCTAGGGTAGTGATAAAGAAGGGAATTTCAAATCTTCTATCTGTGTTGGGAAGTGGCTGAGTAGGAGAATTTATGGTGGATTTATTAAGACAGGCTGTTTGCAAATCCCTCCCCTAATAACCATATCCAGTCATGAACTAGGTATTGAGACTATACTGTGGGCCAGGCACTGTGGCAGCTCTTCACTCACAAAAGCTACTTTGAAATAGGGTCCTTTGAATTAGATGTCTGGTATAGAGTAAATGTTTAAATGATGTTTATTGAGTAAGTAATTGGCAGGGACATTGAATCAATGCTCATCTAATGATGTCATCTCTGTTCTGTGCTCCATGACAGGCATGAAAATAATACAATGAGTAAGACATATTTCCTACTCTCCAGGAGATAATTTAGAGATGGAGATAAACATGTCAATAACTATAATACAAAGCAATATAAAATAAGTGATATGATAGAAGCCATGAAGAAAGGTGAGAAAGGAAAAGTTTATGTCATAACAATGTCTTAGAGAAAGTGGCATTTGAGCTGACTGTGCAAGGGCTGGTTAAGCTTTCTGTGGGTAGTGAAGGCAGACTAAGTCACAGCAGGAGCAAAAGTGAAAACAAAACAAAACAAAGCAAGTGCAGCATCTATTTGGAGAAGGAGAAGAATAAAGTTTGTCAAGGGAACATTACATCGGGGAAAGGGGCAGGAGATAAGACTGGAAAATAAGGATGAAATATGAATATGCAATGCCTAGAAGAAGATCAGCCCAGACATCAGATTAGTTTGGCACCAGTTTGAAACCGAGAGCTAAGCTGATTAAGTCAGCCAAACTTAACCTGCCTTGCTTGCTTTTAATGGCTAATTTCTAGTTGATCTTAAAATTCCCACTAGCAAGTCACATAGCCAAACAATACATAACTAAACTCCCACTGGCTTCCCTATAGATAACATCTGTGACTGTGGGTCACTATAGTAACAATTGCTCAAAATTGTTTTTCAGGAACTAGGGGGCAGCTCTTATCTAGTTTAAGCCAGCTGAGATCAACCCTCCAATAACATCAGAGGGCCCAAAACTCCTCCCTCTGATCATGTCAATGTTGCCATTTTCTGAACATGGGTCCTATGAACAGCCATGCAGCTTGATTTGACTTGCACAGAAACCTCAATTACTTCACCTTCCCTACCTGCCAGTCATCTTTCCCCATGCTTTAGACTACCTGGCTTTCTTTCCCATAAGTACCCCCAAGCCCTAGGTGTTTTACTTGCAATACTTAATTATTATAATTACTCCATTATGGGAAATTATAATCTATACTTTACACTTGTGAAAACTGAGGTTTTGAGGGGGTTAAATAACTTCACCAAGGGTACCCGGGTAGTCGATGACAGAGCCTATATCTGACAGAGGACTAATAACCATAACTTACAAAGAACTCAAACAACTCAAGAAAAACAAACAAATGAATAAAAAATAACCCCATTAAAAAGTGGGCAAAAGACACGAATAGACATTTTTCAAAAGAAGACAAACAAATGGCCAACAGGCATATGAAAAATGTTCAACATCACTGATCACCAGAGAAATGCAAATCAAAACCACAATAAGATATCATCTTACACTAGTCAGAATGTCTATTATTAAAAAGACAAAAAATAACATGTTGGTGAGAATGTGGAGAAAAGGAAAGGCTCATACACTGTTGATGGAAATGTAAATTAGTACAACCTCTACGGATAATAGTATAAAGATTTTTCAAAGAACTAAAAATAGAACTACCATACCAGCAACCCCACTAGTGACGATCTACCCAAAGGAAAAGAAATAATTATATCACAAAGAAACCTGCACTTACATGTTTATCACAGCATATTCACAATAGCAAAATATGGAATCAACCTAAATGTCCATCAACAGATGATTGGATAAAGAAAATGTGGTACATATACACAATGGAGTACTATTCAGCCATAAAAAGGAATGAAATCATGTCTTTTGTAGCAACATGGATAGAACTAGAGGCTAGCATCGTAAGTGAAACAACTCAGACAAAGAAACACAAATATTGCATGTTCTCATTTATAAGTAGCAGCTAAATAATGTGTGTACATGAGCATAGAGGGTGGACTGATAGACATGGAGAGCAGGAAGGGTGTTGGGCAGGAAGGAATTAGATGATGAGGAATTACTTAGTGGGTACATTATTCAGGTGAGGGATACCCTAAAAGCCCTGACTTTACCACCATGTAATCTATCTGTATAACAAAGTATGCCTATACCCCACAAATTTATACACACACACAAATATATATATAACCAAACTTTGATTCCAAAACCTATCTGCTTAACCTGTATACTGCATTGCCTCCTTAATATACAAAACTGGAAAAATATTTGCATCATAAAATATTCAGTGCAGTAATATCTGTAATCCCTCGGAACTCTTACAAATGATTTAGAAAGGGACAAGCTAACTCAATAGAACAAGTAGGTAAAAGGTATAAACAGAAAATTGATAAAAGAAATGTATTTTAAAAAGTCAACTTGGCAAATAACTAAAGAAATGTAAGTGAAATAAAAATCAAATATGTTTTAAAAATGCATCTAACTTGGTAATGGCATGCAGACTTAGGCATTGTTATTTGCCACTGGTAGGAATACATACTGGTACACATTTGGAAAAGAATTATATTGACTATTATTTTAAATAGGTGTATTTATGGCCCAAATTTTCAGTCCTAGGAATATAGCCTAGAGAAACACAAAATTTTTAAAGATTTCTGTGCATTTTTTTATTAAAGTATTATTTATAATAATGAAAAACCAGAAATAAACTAACTATACATTATTAGGAGGCAGTTAAATAAAAGATGCTATACACATAAAATAGAAAATCTACAGTTCTTAAAGTCAAATGAAGGCCAAATGTCTTATGTTTTACACAGTATGCTGCTAAAATACTTGGTGCTACACCCATGAGATTGCTAAATTGAAAGACAGAAAATACCAAGGTTTGGCAGGATGTGGAGGAGGAAAAGTAGTTTTCAAACACTGGCTGATGGGGTGTATTAGTCACGGTTCTCCAGAGAAACAGACCAATGGGATGTGTATATGCAGGGAAAGATTTATTCTAAGAACTTGGCTCAAGCAATCGTGCAGGCTGGCATGTCCAAAGTCCACAGGGTAAGCTGGCAGGCTGGAGACCCAGAGAAGACTTGTAATCCGAGTCTGAAGGCAGACTGCTGACAGAATTCCCTCTTCCTCCAGGCAGGTCAGGCTTTCACCTGATTAGATGAGGCCCGCCCACGTTGTGACGAGTAATCCCCTTCACTCAAAGTCCCAATTTAAATGTTAATCTCATCTGAAATATACCTTCACAGAAACATCTATAATAATATTTGACCAAATATCCGGGTACTATGGCCTAGCAAAGTTGACATAAAGTTAACTATCTGTTACAAGGAGTATGAATAATCTTTGGAAAAGAAATGTACACCAAATGTCTTTGAAATGTACACCAAAGCTGAATATTATCAAACTCTATGACTAATTCCATCCTTTGTTTTGTAGTAAACAGAAAGCTGTAAGTATGATTCCCAAATGACATGCACAAGAATGTTCACACCAGTGCCATTCAAAGAACTCCAAACTGGAAACTACTTCAAAGCCCTTCAAAAGTGCAATGGATAAGTATGTCGAGGCATAGTCACACAATGGAATATCAGACAGCAACGAGAATAAACGATCTACAACTACCTGCAGCAACACGGATGCATCTCAGATGTATGATGTCAAGCGAAAGAAGCCAGACACAAAAGCACACATAATTAATTATTGCTGCAGTTGTTATTATTATGGTTACTTACAATATAAAACTAGCCAAATTAATTACTGTTGTTGGAAGTCAGCATAGTCAGGAAAGTGACTGCAAAGGGGCACAAGGAGGTTTTCTGGGGTGCTTGGAATGTCCTGGGTTATTTTTGTTGTTTTTATCTTGAAACTAGTTACACATGTGAGTTCATTTGGGAAAATTCATTGAGATGTACAATTGTGGTATGTGTACTTTTATGCATGTAAGCAATACTTCCATGAAATATTTTTAAAATAGAAGAACAACATAATATTTCTAAATATTAATATATCTCTATATCCACCCATGTTAGTGTAAGGGTAGATATGGATTTCACAGTCTTATAATTAGAAATCAAATTGATAACACTGCTCGTCTCTGGAGGCAGGTGTTGTGGGGAGTCAGTGAGAGGAGCACTTTGACCTTTCACTTTTTACATTTCTGTATCATTTGATTTTTTAAAACATGAAACATATATTGTTTTTTATTACTTTTCTTTGGAGAGAGGAGAGTGGGAATCCTTTTAAGCATCTCTCTACTTATAAATAAGCATGAAACCTACTATTTTAATTTTGCAAAGCCTGTATTCTGAAACCTTTACTTTTCATTCAACAAGATGTTTCTAGCCCATATAGGCCATTTTTAAGAGCTGTATGAAATTCCTACATCATAATTTACTGTACCAGTTCATTATTGATGGACATAAAGGTTGTTTCACATTCTCAATATTGTAAATAGAGCAGTAATGTGCATACATCTCTTTAGGGTAAATTCCCAGAAGTATGTTGCAGAAGAAAGTATTTGACAGTTTAATATTAATATAGACTGCTGTACTACTTTCCTAAGGGGATGCAACTGTTTTAAACTCTCAATAATATTGCTGGAAAAGACTTACTGTCCCTCATAATTTCAAATTTGGGTACGTAAATAATTTTAATCTTTGCCAGTTTGATGGGGGAAAAAGACTATTCACACTTTACTAGCATTTCTTTGATTATTTGTGAAACTAACCATCTTTCATGTCTTTGTGTTTCTTTGGTGACTTGCCTCAGAGTATTTTGCCCATTTTTCCATTAAAACATTAAATATTTTCCCTATTGATTTTTAAGAGCTCTCTATTTATCTGGAATATTGATTCTTTGTCTTCATTTTACTGCAAATAATTTTCCAATTGGCCTTCTACCTTTCAACCTTTTATGATGTTTATTTTTGCACAGAAGTTTCATTTTTTTTAAGTAGTCTATTTTACCAATATTTCCTATTAAGTTTTCTGATGCCTGAGAAAAACTTAGAAAAGTCTTTCCCCAGCCCAAGACTATAAAAATATTCACTAATGTTTTAGTATTTTATGATTTCAGCAACAATTTGTATTTTGATATAGTGAGGAAGGAATCCAAATCTATTTTTTTCAAATGGCTGGCTAATTGTCTTAATTTCATTTATGAATCTTTGTTTTCTATAAAAATTTAAAATTCTGCCTTTATCAGACATAAACTTCCCACATATACTTCCTTCTAAGTCTGGAGTTGTGCTCTTTCTGTTGTTCTTTCTGTTTTTGCACAAGTAATATATATTTTTAACTGCTATAAATTTATAATGCATTTTAGTATCTGCTAAGTCAAGCCACTCTCCTTAGTCTTCTTTCTCAGCATTTTGGGTATTATCACTTGTACATTTTTATAATTGCTTTGTAAAGTTGAAAAGAAACTCTGTTGGAATGCTATGGAACTGCATTGAATATGTGAACAGATGTACAATATTGATCTGTTTATAGTACAAAGTAAAGTCTTTCTATCCTAAAACACTATAGGCCTATTCATTTATAGCCTTTGGTAAAGTTTTATAATTTTATAAATTTCATTATTCATGTTATAAATAACTGGCTTTTTTTTAGTTGTAGTAAACTATACCTTTTCCTATTGTACTTTCTAGTTGGTTCTTATTGGCACGTGCGTGATGTACTGACTTGGATACATTAATTTTCTAACCAGTCATCCCACTCATTTTTTTCATTATTTATTAGTTTTCTTGAGTTTTATTGGTTTTCTTGGCTTTTCTAGATAGATATTTACATTTATCTTATTTTACTATATTGTACAATAATACCATCTGACAATTGTATTATGTTAATGTACAATAGAAAATAACAAGAGTCACAGAAGACACCCACATCTTATTCCTAATTTTAATAAGAGTGTTCCAGTGTTGTATCAATATTGACATTTTGGTTTAAATTTAGATCTATGTAGATAGCCATATGTTGGAATGAGTTTGTATCTTTCTATTCCTATGAAACTAATAATTATAAATGTAGGTGAATAATGTCTTAATATCAAGGTAGAAAAGACTTTAATGAACATGACACAAGAATTACAAAACCAAAGGCAAATTTTTTAAAATATGACTACATTAAAATAAGAAAATTCTCCAAGACAAAATAAACCATTAACAAAGCTAAAAGATATGGTCCAGATTTGAAGGCAATATTAGCAACCCATAAATACTTAATGAATTTATATTTAATGGGTAAAAATTGTAGAGGAATGTTGAATGGCTAATAAACATTTCAAAGATGTTCAACCTTAGAATAATCAGGGAAATGCAAATAAAAAATCAAAATTTCACACCCATCAGATTCTCAAAATTTATAATTGGTAATACCAGCCACTGTTGTAGGTAGGGAGAAAGAAAAACTTATATACTCCTGATGGGTGTGTAAATTGTTATGGCCAGTTTGGAGTGTAATTGGGCTTTATATAGTCAAGTTGAAGAAGTTTGTACTCTTCTACTTTAAGATATATATCCTGGAGAAACTCTAGCACATGTGCATAAGGAGACATATACCACATATTTACTGCAGTATTTTGTGAAGAGAAAAATAATAAGTAATCTAAATGTCTGTCAACAAGGGAATGGATGAAATAAACAACCAAATTATAATAACATTTCCAAATAATGAACTATCATACAGTAGTTTAATAAATGATCTAGATCTACATGTATTAATGCAGATTAATTTTCAAATCATCACATTGAATTTTAAAAAGTTGCCAAATGATAAGTATGTTCTCATTAATGTAAAATGTTAAAATACTCAAAACAATATTATATGTTTATGGGTACAAACATATGTGGAAAAGGAAGCATCCTATACTTGTGAAGGATCCTAAAACATAACAAAAAAACAAAAAAAAAAGTGGCCTAAACTAATTCAGAGATTATTTTTCTCTTGTAATAGGAAATCCCAGGCTGGTTCAGTGTCTCCTCAAGGATGTCAAGCCCCTGCTCTTTCTATGTTTACTCAGCCAGCGTTGGCACGTGTACATTAACTCACGGGCACAAGATAGCTGCTCCACCTCTGGATGTCCAAGACAGGAAGAAAGACAAGGGCAAAAGACAGAAAAGGTGTGTTCCAATTGAGTCTGCTGCACTCTAGGAGTTTTCTCAGGAGCTTCACTCAACTATGTCTGCTACATTTCACCAACCAGAACTGAGTTACATAGCAAACTCTATAGCAAAGAGGTCAGTGAAATGTTACATGGTGGGGCACTTCACTACCACCAACGAAACTGGGTTCTATTTACAAGGCAGAAATAGAGATGGCTTTTGGGTGAGCAGACAGCAGTCTGTCACATAGATACAGGGCAACTTCAAGATAGCAGTTGTCTCTGGGAAGGGAAGAAAGGAAAGGCGGTGGTATTGGTGGCAGTACACAGGATACTTTAGATGCATCCTTAATGTTTTGTTTCTTCCATAGAGTATGATCACGAATAAATATGGCAAACCAAAAACATTAAAATTTTGCCGTATTGTTACCTTTAAAATTAAGATTTGAAATAAATCTTAATTTAAAAAAATTAATGGAGAACAGTAGTCAAATGTGAAAGGCTAGAGAATTATGTAGTGCTATTTTAGATGGGGTGGCTAGGGAAGACATTTTTGGGGAAAAGATATTTAGATAGACACAGGAAAAAAGCCAACCATGCAAAGACCTGGAGACACATGAAATAGCAGCTATAAAAACCTTAGAACAATGCTGTGTTGGAGAGGCAACAGGAAGGCCACTGCAGTAGACACCGTGTTGCACTGCCCAGGTCCCCCTTCAGGACCCAGGCTCTGTTCCCACAGCTCATGGGAATGTGGCTCCCTGGTGGCTCACAGCAGAGTCCCTCCCCGAGAATCATCCATGGAGCTGATTCGCCTGCATCCAAAGACTGTTAAAATCTCTCTCTTAAGTAAACTAAGCTGTATCTGGGCAGACACCAGACTCTTTTTTGTTATTGTTTTCTTCCCATTACATCCCTAGTACCTGGCACAGTGCTGGGAGCATAGTAGGAACTCAATAAAAAGTTGATGAATATTTCTTTTAGGATCTCATCTCTGATACGTTTTTATACAAACTCCACATTCTTTTCACTTTCATGTAAGCAAAAGCTGTTGTTATGTAAAATTTTATGCTGTTCTCCTGAGTAAATTCTCACTTTATATGCTGTACTAGTTTCCTAAGGCTGCTATAACAAAGTACTATGAACTAGTGGCTTAAAACAACAGTAATTTATTGCCTTATAGCTGTAAAGGCTAGAAGCCTGAAATCAAGTGTTGGTAGGGTCACATTGGCTCTGAAACCTCCATCTAGGGGAGGATTCCTCCTTGTCTCTTCCACCTTCTGATAGCCCCAGGCATTTCTCGGCTGTGGCAGCATAACTCCAATCTCTGACTTTTTTCACATGGCCATCTTCCTTCTGTGTCTGTGTCTGTGTCTATGTCCAAATTTCTCTCTTAAAAGGACACCGGTCATATCAGATTAAGGGCCCATCCTACTCCAGTATGTCCTCATTTTAACTAATTACTTCTGTAATGACCCTATTTACAATAAGGTCACATTCTGAGTTACTGAGAGATACAAATCAATATATGTTGAATGGATAAATAAACAAATGATTGCACAACCACTTTGCAATTTCTCAAAACCATTAAACCAGACTGAAGATGTTAAGCTTGCAGGGGATTTGCCTCTCCCCAACAAATTGGGCAGTCTTTTATTTTAAACAATGCAGTATTCTATTTTCTTTATTTTTTCAGTAGATTTCACTGAATGAATGAATAAGAAAACAAACACTAATTGAATGCCTATTAACAGGAAAAATAGGAGCTAACTTGTATTTTACCTGTGCTATGCCATTTAATACTTGGCAATATTTGCCATTCCAAGACAGGGTCAAGTGCCTCTCCTCTGTATTTCCTTACACACATGGTTCTGCTATTGCTTGTCATACTGTATCATAATTACCTGTTCACTTTTAAGTGCCCATCACTCTAATCTTTGAGTGTAGGGCCTGGCTCATTCATTCTAGATCTTTACAACCTGGTCCAGTGCTTTGCAAGTAATAAGTGCACCATACTAGGTATTGATGACTGAATTAATTAACTGCTTTCAATTATACTATGAGATGCTTATTGTTGTTTCCTCAATTTTAGAAGCAGGCTAAGTGACCTGAATATGTCACAAGTCTCTTAAGCCTCTCATATCCTAGGCACTATTTTGTTATATTATTACATATACTTTCTCTATCAGTATACATACTATATGACTATTATTTTATGAAAATGCTTATTTTGTTTGCCAAACCTCTCTCCTTCCAGATCCTTTTTCTAATCTTCTCTTTCCTGCTTTGGCTCTGGGGGCCTGATGCCTACAGACTAAGTCACCTGGATTCCCTTAGATTAACCAGTGGGGGACACTGGTAGGAGACTGGAAGGTGGGACTTGGAAAGAGATTCCCTCCCTCTTCTTCAAGGCTATTTGTTCCCCTTCCTTCCTCCTTGCCTCACCGTGGTTCTGTCAGTGCTGCATCCTCTACAGGCACAATTTCTGTTAAGCGGTCCCTCTTCCACAAGTCTGGCTCTTTGTAGGTGCTGGTTATCCCTTTCCATCATCTTACTCCTTCTGGCCTAGGGGTGGTAATGACTTATCTCTGTGGTTAACGTCTGCATACTTTCTGATCCATCAAATCAGAGTGTTGGGCATGTGCTCCGGCATCCCATTATTAAATGGATACAGTATAAATGAGACCATGCCAGAGAATTTCTGGAAGGCACAAGTAAACCGCATGAATATGTGGCTTCGATTCATATGAAACATGCTCCTACTGCTTTGTTGCATTTTCTTCAGCCCGCATCCGAGGGTTTCCGGGGAGTTCCTATGACTAGCTAATAGAAGAGGAAAAGGCACATGACTATTTTACAGACGTGCTATACTACATGCTGTCATCAGCTGTAATTGGACAACCACAGCATCATAACCTCACTCAGGGGTGGCTCTGAAATACAGCATTGAATAGAAATCTTCCCAGGGTTAGAATTTCCACCAGGATATCTGGTTGTCAACAGGGATGACATGAAATATGGATCTACAGTAATTTAACTAGCAATGGCTAACAGGTTGTCTGGTTGTTCAGAGACTTGTCAAGTAGAGAGACTGGTAGATTAGTGTCAAGGAGGTCTAGTGCAGAGGCATGGAACTGATTTCTCTGAAAAGACAAAGAGTGCGAGGATATTTGTGTTCCACAAGAGTGTCCACTGCAAAAGAGGCACTCCATCACATGGCAGACCAGATGATCTGTCCTGTGGCTCTCAGTCATCTTCCATCCACAGTCTCATTTAGTGGGCAGGTTCAACCAAGAAGATGTCACGGCAGCAGAGGACAGAAGCTGTGTATGAGCTCAACAATATGTATCTCCCCTCATTAAGGCTGAAATGGCTAACCATTACTGCTAATTGATTAGTCTGCCAATGTTCAACCTTGATATGGCACTTCCTTGGAGGGCCCAGGTAGTCACCTGGTAGCAAAATAACAAGTCAATTACACTGAACCCCTTCCATCATAGAGTGGGCACAGATTTCTCATAGTCATAGACTTAAATCCTGGGTCCAAATTTTTCTTCCCTGCCCAAAGTACTTTATTGCTACCATTGTGGACTTCGAAATGCCTTCTCATTGCCATGTTATCCAACACAGTATCACCTGCAACCAAGGAATATATTTTATGGTGAAAGAAGCATAGCAATGGGCTATAACCACAGAATTCCCTAGTCTTACTTTTCCTATCACTCAGAAGCAGCTGGCCCTATAGGAAAGCCAAATAGCCTGTAAAGACTCAATGATGTCCTCACCTCACTAGGTGGGGACAATATTCTGTGAGGCATGGTGCCGTTAAATGGGATGTGTATATGCCTTAAACCAATAGCTGATATGTATATGATCCCCTTTCTCCCAGAGAATACACATGATTCAGAACCAAGGAGTAAAGATGGAGGGTCCTCTCACTTTTCTATCTTCTAATCCATTTACACCACTATCTCTTTCCCATTTTATCCCTTGCCTCTTTGGGCCTACGGGTCATCAGAGCTTCCTGCTGTTGCTAGTGCCTGGTGTTTCTTATCTCTTGTTGATTCCCTTTATGAAAATCTCCGGAGTAAAACGTTTTGAGTGTTCCATCTGTTGACTGTGGGACCCAGCTGTGGGACCTCCTTTTCACCAGGAGCAGCACTGTCTATACTGCTCTGCTCTTAGGAGTAATTTTAGGGGTTGCAGTTAAGTACTATGCCTCACCTCATTCCCTCACACCAAAGTTTTAAATACAGATTCTTTCAGCAATAACAAGAAGATATTTCCTTAATCTCTGGTTTAGTTTAATTTTAATTTTCATCAGAATGTCAAACACAACTTCCCTTAATTAACCGGAAAAATACAGTTCTACTGGAAATGATATTACTAACTCAAAAGAGCAAAGGAAGACCACTTTACAACTAGGATTATGAGGAAAGAGCCTGGGTGTCTTCCAAAGACAGTTCTCCATGTGTGTTTTACTTCTGTGCAAGGATTTAACATTGTTACCACCTGAATAGTCCTTAATTCCTTCTTCTATGGGGAGTCAATTGGGTTTCAAATGCACAGTTAAAGGAAATTCTTTGCTTAAAAATTAGGACTCAACATATGGTCAAAGCACTTGATATCTGCCCTGAAGTTTTGTTTGATTTGTTTGGTTTAACTGTGTGTGTGTATGTTTGTGTGTGTGTGTGTGTGTGTGTATTAATATAAAATTAAAAATTCAGTTCTTCAGTCACTCTAGCCACATTTCAAGTATTCAATAGCCACAGGTAGCTAGTGGCTGCCATATTGGGTAGCACAGATATAAGGTGTTTCTACCATGGAAAGACTTACTGGACAGCACTAAGAAACACTGTAGAAATACTTACACAATTATATAAAATTAAATGTACAAGGTTGTTCATTGAAGCATTATTTATAACAGCTAAAAGATTTGGCTCAACAAAATTTTCCATCTGAAAGGGAATGGTTAATTATAGAAATAAGTTAATTGTAGAAATATTTATTCTATGATGTAATACAGTCATTAAGAATGATGTAGTTCTACTACACAATGTATACATGTATTGAAACATCACACTGTATCATAAATATGGACAATTATTATGTTTCAATTAAAAACAAAACAAAACTAAAGAAAAGATAGCTCTACATGTGCAAACATGGAATGATATCCAAGTTATAGGAAAAATATGTATATTCTATGATTGAATTAAAATATTTTATATTTTAATACATTACATATACTACATAATTTCTACTTTATCTTACATATCTCATAATATTTATATTTTTGAATGTGTGCATATATGTATTGTACATGCATTTGCATTTGTTTAGAAAAGGTCTGTTAACAATAGTTTCTCCTAGGGAATAGGAGTAAAATGGAGTGAGTTGTATAGGAGATACTCATTTCTTTATATATTTGTGAATTTTAAATTTTTAAAAAATTTATGGAACATAAAAATATGGAAAAGCATTGTGAATAACAAAATAAACATATGTGTTTCTATCATCTATAATTAATAAATGTTTACCTTTTTAAAATTTTCTTTGTAATTTTTAAATACAATAAATAAAAATTATATTGCCCAACCTGTTCCCCTCTTTTTTTCCTCAGCAGCAGCAACTATCCTGAATTTGGTATGCATACATCCAATTCATAGTAAACTAGACATGTATAAATAGTTGAACATACATACATCATAAACAATATATAAAAATATTGAATGTTTTCAAGCTTTAAGTGAATGGTATAATAATTGATATCATTCTCTATTTTATTCTGCGATTTCACTCAACAGTGCATTTCTCAAGGTCTCCCATATTGATACATATCATTTCTCAGATGTGTGTTACAAATACCTTCTTTCCAGTTTGAATCTTGTCCTGTTTTTTACATAAATATTATATTTAGGTAGTTAAGTTATCAATATTTTCCTTTAAGGTTTGTGCTCTGGGAGGTAGAAGAGAGTAAAGTTTAAGAGAATACACTTTAAAGTTAGATCACCTGAGTTTGAAGTCTAGCTCTACCACTCATCTGTAAAATAAGAGGAATACTCACAGAACAGTATTGTATTTTTCTTTTAATGAAGAGCATATTAATGAAGAAGAGTAATCTCTTGTTCTTTTAATTTTTTTTTAGGTTTTCCAAGGAATTCTTTTATAATTTCAAAATATTAAAGGGGTACAAATGTTTTAGGTTACATGGATTGCTTTTGTAATGCTTGAGTCCCAGCTATAGGTGTGCCCATCACCCGAATAGTTTTCATTGATCTATAAGTAGGTTTTTGCTCCTCCCCTCCACACCCCTCCACCCAGTTGATTTCCACTGAGTTTTACTTCCCTCTGTGCACACGTGTGCTCATCAGTTTCAATTTAATAGCGAGTACATGTGATGTTTGTTTTTTCATTATTTAGATACTTCCCTTAGGAGAATGGTCTCCAGTCCCACCCAGATTGTTGTTGCAAAAGGTATTAATTCATCTTTTTTGTGGCTGAGTAGTACTCCATGGTATACATATACCATATTATATTAATCCATTCATAAATTGAAAGGCACTTGGGTTGATTCCACATTATTCCCATTGCGAATTGTGCTGCCATAAACATTTGAGTGCAGGTGTCTTTTAGATGAAAAGTCTTCTTTTCCTTTGGGCAGATACCCAATAGTGGGATTGCTGGATAGAATGGTAGGTCAACTTTTAGTTCTCTTGTTCTTTTAGTGAAGATTTACCGAGCTATTTATAAAACATATACAACAGTGCCGGGTATATAATAAGTGCTCCATAACTCTTTGTTAAATAAATTGTGTAAACTTTAATAAATCTTTTCCTACTCCAAGATCATAAAGCTATTCTTCTATATTTTATTCTAAGAGTTTAAATTTTTTCATGGTGTCTTTAATCAATATGTAATTTCTTTTTTATCTTTTGTATAAGTTAGGGATCTTCCTCCTTTGTCATATAGAAGCCGCTACATACATGCATAATATATACAAAAAAAAATTCTCCCAACTAATTTGTTGTACCACCTCTGCTATACAGCATAGGTCTGAGTCTCTGCCATGCTGGTCTACAACCAGCTTGATGTCCACCTGGTGAGCATATCTTAGAGAGCTGTGGTCCCCAAGCCCAGGCAGTGGACTGATACAGGTCCGTGGCCTGTTAGGAACTGGGCCCCTTACTGCCTGAACTCTGCCTCCCCCTGTCCCTCACGTCCCCTACCCCACTGTCCATGAAAAAATTATCTTCCATGAAACTGGTCCGTGGTGCCAAAAGGGCTGGGGACTGCTGTTAGAGAGGATTTAAACATTAATGGGGTATTGCACCTGATAACTCTCAGAGGAATGCTGAGAATTAAGAGTTGGTGTTTTGTCTGGATTTTAAACAGCAAAAAGACAAAAATATGTTACTGTCACCTCTCAGTTTTTTTCAGCAACAAATAAGCTGAGGTTTAGCAGTATTCAAAGTATGGTGCTTATTTCAGACTTTCAGTAGCAGATTGCATGCATTACCATTAGCTCTTCGGACATAACCGTAGGTCTAGAGCACAGCACTTGCTGGAGGGCACATCTGCCTTGATACAGGACATGATGGACAAAAACTGATGATTATACACATTTGGGTCAACACCCATGTTTTGCTTGGAAGTTTTAAGATTTAGACATTGCAAATGATTCCATTTTTGGTCATTGTAACTCAGTTTCATTTTTAAGAAGAGTTTTTGCACTAACATGTCAGTGTTTTACACCTGGTAAATTATACGAATTATCAATCATTTATCGCTACTTTTTCACGTTGATGCCTAATGGGGTAACATGTTTATTTTTCTGGCATCTCGTATAAAACTAAAAGGCCAAGAAGAAGTCTGTCACTATTTTCACATGAACTGCATTATCTGAAAATACATTAAGTTAGATTTTTTGACAGTGAGTACAAGTAATCTAGCATTGGGATAAGCTTTGTAAAAATGCTCTAAAATAAGATATTTTCCATGTTTTCATTACTGACATATTATAAAAGAAAAAAAAGCCTTAATTATTATAGCCCTCTCATAGTCGTGACAGTGCAGATTCTCTAGACATTTATATCTTTGAAGATATAAACAGATATTTATATGCTCTGTATATTACTTGTCAGTTGCCAATGTGCCAGTATTTTCTCCCAGATTGAGTCTTTGAACTTTGTGCAAAAGAGTAATGGGTCTGAGATTTTTGAGATCTTAATCTGGTTAACATTTGAGCCCTTCTTTAAGGAAAAGGATACAAAATTAAAATCCAAAATTCTTGTAAAAGCTAGTATTTACTTAGGATGAGAAAAGAAATCACAAATCACAAATTCTTAAAAGCTGACAATAACCACAAATATTACAATTGCCTGAAAAATAACACAATCTTTTTATTATCAGGCTGATACATACCTTTAATTCTTATTCCTTCACTTTTTTTTCTGCAGGCTCTTTGATTGTTTCTTCAGATGATAATGATTTCTTACTATCATTTTTCATAGAGGAGATTTCACAGTCTTTCCTTTAATATGGTTACCAAAATTTATTTTTTACTAATTATACCTCATCATTTTCACATTACGAAGTTTCTGCCAGCTTTCTTTCTGTTAAATTACATTTTTTGACTTCTTCTAAGATACTTCCTTCTCATTTATAATTGATTTTTGAATTATCTATTATTCTGAAAAGAAATCATACAAAATCATTCTGAAATTAAGACATATACAAGGTCAATTCAAATGATTTTTAAATTAGTACTATGCTGTGTTGCGCTATCTAGTTGTACAATCAGATTGTTTTCTAATACTGATCACACTCAGTGAGGAATATACGCAGGAATTTAATCATGGAAACATGTATTTATTTGGGACATTTCACATGTTGTGAGCAATTTTGTGTGTCATTTCATTTGGATCCACCAGATGATAAGATCCATCAGATCCACTTAGATGAGATCTGATATATTGGGAAGTTAAAAAGGCAACTTCTTACAAAGTTATAGTCATTATTTGTGATGCTGCTCCAGGTTTGCGCCTTACAAATGCAGGAATTCAACAAATTTTATTTCACGTAGTTTTGATCAAAAATAAAAAATATATGTGACTGTCAGAGGCCCAGGGGTTGAGAGCAAAAGACAAAAGCAGGCATCAGGGAACCCCAGTCTGACGTTTCCCGAGGGTGGGAGGAGTGGTGGTGTCTGACAAGCTCCGTGAGAGGAAGAGTCAGCTTGCGGCCTCTGCCATGTCTAGAAGTGCTCACATCAACTCCAACTTTGCCAGTCAGGTTAAGACTTTAAACTTCATCCCTCCTCCCTCCACTCTTTCTCTTCACCCCACTTTGGCAAGGCCATAAACATTATCCAAGGATCCAGAAGGAGGAGGAGAAAGGCAAGAAAAGAAATCAGACATGCCCTTCCACTAATGCAGGGTTCCAAGTCTGAAACAAAGCTCAATTTGGGAAAGAGGAAAGCTTTACATTTCATAAGAGTTTAGGGTTTTATAATACAGAGAACTGGAATCTTGAGTGCCAAAATCAGAAAAAAAATTATTTTATTTTCTGATAGTGAGCAAAATCTAGGCAAACTCACTGAAATTTCATCCAGAGATATGAAAGATCAAGTTGAAATGCAGGTTTGAAGCTGTGATGATATAATGAGCTTGCTTTCTGTTTGCATTGAGTCCAGACCATTCAATAAACTTAAGTTTGCCTATGGTGTTTTATGTTGTGGAGAATTTTAAATTTGAATACAGTAAAATATGTCAATAATATTCTTTATTATATATATTTTTGTACCATGTGTTAAGAAATCTTTTCCTATCCCAATATCATATATTTTCTTATATTTTATTCTCAAACTTTAAAAGTTCTGCTCTTTACATTTACATTTTAATGCACCAGGAAGTTATTTATTTTGTGCTTAATATAAGATAAACTCATTTTCATGTGAATAACCAATTGTCCCAGCTTCATGTATTTAATTACTCATCATTTCCCCAATACTGATT
>RJWJ010029334.1:0-20729 GCA_004363605.1 Indri indri
CCCCTTGAACCTCTTCCCCTCCCCCCATCCCCAGCAGGCCGTGTCTGCAAACAGCTCCCAGACCATACCTGTGATGCGTTCATCATTTTGACCCACAAACCCCCACTCCCACGGTATTAAGAGTGATGAGCCCCTTTGCTTAGGGAATAAAAGGGGGGTTGTTGTGGGAGAGGGCACAGGGAGCAAGCATCCCAGAATCTCAGCCCAGGGCGGCTACCAAGCGGGACCTTGACCGCAGACAAGGGCTCCTAAGGTCTCTGGGGTCCCTTTCTCTGGCCTCTGGGCCCCTAAAGTCCCTCAGAGCCCAGAACTCCCTACAGACAGTGGCGCCCCGTGTCCACCTCTTATATACCTGCTGAGCTGCACTGGAAAAGATGTACACATTTTAACAAAGACCTTGCATCTTCCCAGCAAAATGGCGGTGGTCGCCACCACGGCTCCCTGAATAACTGCACATGCTGAGGATTAGTCACAACCTAAGGCACATGAACCCGCGCCTCGACCTCTCCCTCAGCGCCCCGTTTTCCCAAGTCCCCAAAGCACTCAGGGACTCTCATCCTAGGGGCCCCCAGGACGGTCCCTAGTTAGAGGCTTTGGGGCAGCCCCTCCATTGTGAACTGCACCCCCACCACATACACACACACTGCCTTTAAGGAGCCTTGGGAGGGTGACTAGACCCTCAGAGTGGGCCTCAGGGGTGGGGGGCAGTGAGCTCTGCCTCTGACACCTCAAAACTCCCAGGCTGAGGGAGACATACATATGAATTTCCAGTGAGGATATATGGGAAATATGGGGGTCTTTGAGGGGAGGACGCCACCCGGGAGGCCCCTACTCATCGGTCAGGGGGGCCAGGCAACACTGGGGGTTTGGTCTCAGGAGGGAACCTCAATGCAGAGGTCCAGGGGGCCCTGCTGGGGGAGAGACGACAGAGGAGGGGGAAGGGACAAAGTTTGAAAGTGCCCTTCCAACTCTTCCAGGGAATGTTTTCATGGGGGCCCCATGGACAGAGAGGGGTAGGGGTGTGGGGGGGCCGGTGGCAGGGTGATCCCCGAGAGGTGACTGGACCCCGGGGGAGCGACCCCTCCCCCCTGTCCCGGCTGGGCCCGGCTGGGAGTCGCCCAGCTCCAGGCAGTGTGTGTTAGTTGGGGTCACTTTCCAGCTGCTCCACTGGGCTGGGGGGCCCCCCAGCGGGCCGGGAGCGGGGTAACCGGTAGCCCCAGGAGAGAGCTTTGCTATGGGGGGTTTCCCTCACCGGAGCTCCCCAGCCCCGCAGGGCTAGACCCCCGCAAAGGGGAAATGTGCCAGCACACGAGCGGTCCTCGGCGCCGTTTGGGGCGCGTGGCGGGCGCGGGGAGCGGCTGCCGGGTCGGCGGGCCGCCCAGCAAGGAAGCCCAGGGAGCCAGGCAGCGGCCCCGGACGGCGGCAGGGAGCAAGAAGGCCCGGATCGGGGGGAAAGGTCGGATTTGCTAGGCGGAAGAAACACAGATGGCGGCGGCGCGGCGCCATTCCGGGCCGGGAGCAGGCAGCCAGCAGCCCTGTCCTCACCGCGGTCCGCCCGCCGCCGCTAAATACCCGGATGCGCCGCCCGAGCGCCAGACGCGGAGCTGGGAAAAAGGAGGCAGAGGAGGCGGAGGCAGAAGCAGAAGCGGAGGCAGAGCCAGAGCCAGAGCCAGAGCCAGGCGCTGAGACCGAGCGACATACCGGCGGGGCTGGGCCACGCAGAGCCGGTTCAGCGAGCCCTCCCGCCACCCGAGCCGGGGAGGAAAAGCAGCGACTCCTCCTCGCCCGCATCCCGGGAAGCCGGACTCTGGACTGGCTCGGTAGTCAGGGGCCCGAGAGCAGGTCCCCAGGCAGGCTTCGCTCAGCCTCCGACGAGGGCTGGCCCTTTGGCAAGCGTTTTCAACAGCCAGACCAGGCAGGCCACCATGACCGAGAACTCCACGTCCACTCCTGCGGCCAAGCCTAAGAGGGCCAAGGCCTCCAAGAAGTCCACAGACCACCCCAAATATTCAGACATGATCGTGGCTGCCATCCAGGCGGAGAAGAACCGCGCTGGCTCCTCGCGCCAATCCATCCAGAAGTATATCAAGAGCCACTACAAGGTGGGTGAGAACGCCGACTCGCAGATCAAGTTGTCCATCAAGCGTCTGGTCACCACTGGTGTCCTGAAGCAGACCAAAGGGGTCGGTGCCTCGGGGTCCTTCCGGCTGGCCAAGAGCGACGAGCCCAAGAAGTCAGTGGCCTTCAAGAAGACCAAGAAGGAAGTCAAGAAGGTGGCCACTCCAAAGAAGGCAGCCAAGCCCAAGAAGGCTGCAGCTTCCAAAGCCCCAAGCAAGAAACCCAAAGCCACCCCAGTCAAGAAGGCCAAGAAGAAGCCGGCTGCCACGCCCAGGAAAACCAAAAAACCCAAGACTGTCAAAGCCAAGCCAGTCAAGGTATCCAAGCCCAAGAAGGCCAAATCGGTGAAGCCCAAAGCAAAGTCCAGTGCCAAGAGGGCCGGCAAGAAGTGACAATGAAGCCTTTTCTTGTGGACACTCCTTCCTATTTTCTGTAAATACTTTTCTCCTTTTTCTCTCTTGATTCTCATCTGCACCCCTTTGCTCCCTTTGATTCTGACTTTATAAGAGACAGAATTTGGATTCCTCAGAAATTACAGAATATTTCGTTTTTCCTTAACCAGTTGTGCAAGGACAGCAACAAGTCTCACCTCTGTAATGATGAGAATGTACTTATATTTTGTTTTGATATTAATCTACTTACGGGTTAGGGATTTTGGTGGGTTTGTGTGTTTTGTTAGATGGTTTGTTTTCTACGAAGATGGGGGAGAAGAGAACAAGCAAAGCAGTTTGTTCTGGCGAGATGAGAGTGAGCCCAGGAATTGTGAGGTTAGTAGGAGTGTTTTTAACGCCAGCAAGCTTCAAGTTGGGCACCCCTTGTGGGTTTCAGAACCTTTGGTGGAGAGGAGAGAGGTGGCAGCAGCTAGAGGGCAAAGGAGAGAGGTGGAAAAAACACCGTCCCGGGGGCTGACTTCCGTCTCCCACTGGTGAGCAGAAGGGGGTCCAAGCCCAGTTTCCTTCTCACTTCTGTTAGTCTGCCCTATGGCCTCTCTGTTGTCTTGGGGAAGGGGCTGGGGGCGGGGGAGACAAAGTGACAGCTGGTTGGAGAAGCTGTAGCTTCTCCCAGTCAGCTAGGAACTAGCCATTGGGGGGCTCTTTGTGGCTTGGGCAAAGTCTCTTATTAACCGGGAGTGGAAACTTTGGGGGAAGGGTGGGGAGTGTCAGCCAAGTGCCTCAGTGTGCCCTGTTGAAACTTGGGTTTTTCCACACAGTTGGTGGATTGCGTCCCAGGAGGACTTATTATTTTCCTTTGGTTTTTTGTTCCTGTACAAGCGGTGGCTTTGCTTGGTCTGGTGAGGCTCCAGTCGCACCAACAGCCACTTAACCTCGTGACCCCTTTTTACTTATGAGTCTTTTATAAGTAGTTGTAGCTGGGGAGAGGGAGGGGGAGTGGGCGGGGAGTGGACAGTAAGACATACTGCAGTCGATTTTGAATTTGCTAAGTAGCTTTACAGAGCTAGGTCTGTGTGCATGTGTATACATATATACACACATATCTAGGACTAGTACTTATGTTTCACACCCGGGAGCTGGGAGAAAAAACCTGTACAGTTGTCTTTATCTTATTTTAATTACACATGAAAATCGCGCACTTGCGCGTCGCCCCCCCCCCTTTTTTTTAAGCAAGTGTTATTTGTGCTGGGAAAATTTTGCTGTCTTTGTAATTTAAAAAAAAAATAAAATTGGAAAAGGAAAAAACCTGACTGGTGTTATTTTTCCTTACTTTTAAGACTGGAGCAGAATGCGGAGCGGTCGCGTGGGCGGGCACTGGGGACCCTGGGGCTTTTCCACCTGAGAATGGGGGGAGGGGCTTCAAGAGCTGGACAGAAACGGGAAACCTTCGGGCTGGAAGGAGCAGAACGTTCCTCAGCCTGCTTCTACGCTCCTGCCTTCGGGGTCCAGAAAGCACCCCATTTCCCTCAGAGGTGGGTGTGTGGGAATGGGGTGGAGAGTCCGGTGGGCTGGGCCCTGACGCGACTTCCTCCGCCTTCCGGACCTCGCCAATCTCAACTTACGAGTCAATCCACTTCGTCCTTGGCGCATCCCGCCGGGCCCCGCCCACCCGTCCCGGGGCCGCCTCTCGCCCCGATTGGCTGCCGGGGCCCGGCCCCCGGCCACGTGACCAGGCCGCGGCCGCGGTGCGCGGGGCACTCCGGCGGACAGGCGCGCCGGGCGAGGAGGGCGCTATGTGGGCTGGTGGCGTCTGGCGTGCTGCGCTCTCCGTTGCCCCCCGCGGCCGCCGCGCGCAGTCGGCGCTGGCCCAGCTGCGAGGCATCCTGGAGGCGGAGCTGGAAGAGATCCGCGGAGCGGGCACCTGGAAGAGTGAGCGGGTCATCGCCTCCCGTCAGGGACCGCGCATCCACGTGGACGGCGTCTCCGGAGGTAACTCCCCCTCCCGGGAGTCGTTGGACCTGGCCGGGTGTTCCAGGGCCCTTCCCTGGCTTGCGCTCGAATGCAGGTCCTGGAGACGGGGGTGGGTGGGTGGCACCTGCACACATAGCTCCTGGTCCCCTTGCCATCTCTCTGGCAGGCTTTATGGCTTTCCAGTGTTAAGTCTAACCTAGTTAAACCTGTTTCGATGGAGGGAGGTGATGTGTCCTTGAGCACCTGTTTGGTTCAGAGGCAGGGCTGGACGAAGACCCAGCCCCAGGAGGACGTGAGAAAAAGAGAGAGACACCCAGCTGTCTCCTACCGTGCCGCTTCAAGGGAGGGTGGTGGGAAACCCCGCGTTTCCCAAGCGGCTGCTTTGTGAAGGCCTCTCCTAATTGCTGCACGTGGACTCCTGCTAACCTCTAAACGTAGGAGTGACTAATTCCATTTTACAAAGAAGTTGAAACCCAGAAATGTGAAGTGGCTTGCCCCAAATCCCCCAGCTAGGTGCAGGCAGAGCTGGGATATTAAAGCTGCAACATAGCCTGACTCGCCAGAGAGGCCAACTTCCTGACCAAAGTCACAATGAGCAAGGGGTCCCAGGGCTGCCATAGAAATCACATGATGAATTGGCCCTGCCAGGTTTCCCTCATTTCATGCTAACCAGCAACACTGCCCCTCGTACTTGTGTTGAGCCGCAGTGGAGTGCTGGTTATCAACAGGCCCCTAAACCTGCCTTCTGCCCAGGAATAGGCTGGAATCCTTGGTGCTGTTGTACTCATTTGTGAAGTGGAGGTCCCAGGAGATCCCTCTCCTCCCCCAGGGGAAGCTTGGAACAGCCCAAAAGATGGGAAATTAGAACACCTAAGTCCTCATCCTGTTTTTGCCTTTGTCAAGAAGTGTGAACCTTCCCCTCCTTAGTCAGCTGTGTTCACTTTGGGCTTTAAAATTCAGGGATTAGGGTCTCAGAGGCACCCGCCTTTGGGGATGCAATTCTGTACCAGATGGCGAAGTATTATAAACTGTGTAGTTCAAAGACTGCAGCAGGCATCGGACCCAGCCCTTTTCTTTTACCCACAAGGAAACCAAGGCCCAGATGAGGGGCCATGGTGGTCTTCAGGAACAGGAGAAGCCTGTGAGGAAAGGCTAGGTTCCCCCTTGGGTAGAATGTGATTCAAAGCCCGAGTTTAAGCTTTCCATCCTTCGAGGGGCAGCACTGACACTCCCTCTCGTGTAGCTGTTGGATTTGTTGTCTCCTGGGGACTCCCAGCTCCCCATCCTGGCCTTTGTCCCAGAATGGATCATACTGTGTGATTGCTGCCTCCTTAAGGGTGAATCTAGGTTCATTTCCTCTCTGGACCATTTCCTCAGGGCCTGGCACTGTCATCTTTGCAGACCCGCCCTTGCCCTGCCTGAGCTGCTGTGTCCATCTCTCTTCCACCTCAGGAATCCTTAACTTCTGTGCCAACAACTACCTGGGCCTGAGCAGCCACCCTGAAGTGATCCAGGCAGGTCTGCAGGCTCTGGAGGAGTTTGGAGCTGGCCTTAGCTCTGTCCGCTTCATCTGTGGGACCCAGGTATACAGTGGGTGTTGGGGGCGGGGAAACTGTCTCCAGCTGCCTGCTTCTGATAGCAGAGCTGGTTTAGCCAGCTCAGCTCATCCCAAGGCTCTGGGCTCACTGGTAGCCCACAGCTGTCCAACAGAAAGGCTGAGAAAAGGCCTCTGTTTTGCTGAGAAGCCTGGGGCAAGAAACTACCTTTTTGAGCATCCATTTCCCCACCTGCAGAACAGAGTTCCTCACACCAGTGCCTCTACAGGGAAAGAAAAGTAGAGGGCAAGGATTGAATGGAGAGTCCTGGAGCTGTTCGGCTGGGCTCGGTTTCCAGTGCTATCTTAATTATCGAGTCTGTTGCTGTGGGCAAGAGTCCTAGCCTCTCTCTGACTCAATTCCTTCACTGGGAAAATGGGGATGGTAGTACTTGATAGGATCATTACACATTGAAGAGTTAATACATGTAAGAAATGCTTAGAACACTGCCTGGCACATAGTAGCACTCAATAAATATTGACTATTATTTTGCGAATGTTATAAAATAAACTTATGTAAACATAAAACTTATACAGTGCTTACTATGTGCCAGGTGCTCTTTTTAACAACATTTTAAGTATTAATTCATTAATCCTTATAAAAATCCTAAGTGATAGGTGCTATTCTTATCCCTGTTGTTGAAATGAGGCCACTGAGGCCCAGAGAGGTTAAGTGACTTGCCCAGAGACACACAGCTTGTCATGGTGGGATCTGAAGACAGTAGCTTGGCTTAATAGTCCCTGCTCCTGACTACTTGTGATTATTATTACCTGTCCTCTCAGAAAGGTGCAGGCGAGACGAATGTCAGAGGCAGGACTCCTGACTCCCATCCAGGCACTTTCCAACAAAACCATCGCCTAGACCAAACAAATTTCAGTCTAAGAATTAGAAGCCCAGATGAACCCAGAGTTACTTATGTTATCCTTTTCTTCACCCTTAGGCAACCAAAAAAGGTACTCAGTTTGATATTAGGAAGATACATCTTCTTTCCCCATCAGTACCCATAATTCCACCATTAGATGCCCATTACAAAATGAAGATCCTCCTGGGAAGGGAGACCTAGCAAGTCCTCACCTCCTCAGCGGGCGCCATCTGCCAGACTCCAGTCGGCTCTGGGGTAACCTGTTTGGTACAGAAAGATGGGAGAGGCTGAGGCTGCAGGCCTTCTGGGTTGGGTCTGTTTGTGGCCCTCTAAGCCTCTGTCCTCTAGGACTTGTCCCTTGTGGCCGCACAGGCATTAACACCTGTCTTGCTCACCTCTTCAGAGCATCCACAAGAATCTAGAAGCAAAGTTAGCCCACTTCCACCAGCGGGAGGATGCCATCCTCTATGCCAGCTGTTTTGATGCCAATGCTGGCCTCTTTGAGGTATGGGGGGCTGTGGGCGGGAGTTGGAGGCGCTGGCTAGGCTGTGGAAGGTTCAAGGGTGGGCAGTCAGGAGAACTTGGCAGGATGCCACTGCTGTGCCTAGAGGCTCCAGAGCCCGTTTCTTATGGAGGTCAAGGTTGGGTGCTCCAGGAGGAATCCTGGGGCTTGCAAGAAGTGTAGCTTCCAGAGCATTTGGGAGGTAACCTACATCAGCTGGAGGGCTGGGGGTGCCAGGGGCCTGGCACTCACCAAACATGTTCTTACCTGCTCTAGTGAGGTAAGAGCAGGCCCCTGGTCCAGCTCAGTATTGGGGCACTGGGGACCCAAATCAAGACAGATGAATGCCCTGGCTGGCACTGAAATTTTGACTTAGGGGGAGTCATGGGGGAGGGTGAACCCCAAAGTGGTTGGGTGATGGCTGCACCCTAACTCCCCCCTCCAGGCCCTGCTGACCCCTGAGGACGCAGTCCTGTCAGACGAGCTGAACCATGCCTCCATCATCGATGGCATCCGTCTGTGCAAGGCCCACAAGTACCGCTACCGCCACCTGGACATGGCCGACCTAGAAGCCAAGCTTCAGGAGGCCCAGGTGGGCCAAGGCCCGGGGGTCCCAGAGCAAGCCCTGGGCTTACCATTGGCCTCCCGCTGGTGAAGAAAAGAAGCTTGGAGAGGTTTCTTCCGTACTCACAGATCAACAGCCTGAAAGTTTGAAACAGCCAAAACTTGAACCCAGACCCCTCAGACCCAAAGCTGTATTCCATTGCACCCTGCTGCCTTGAGTTTTAGCCAGCACCTGCTACGTGGCAGGCCCTTGCTAGTCATAAACTGGGGTGGGCCTGGGGATAGGACTGTACCCAGACCTGAGACCACCCTCACTGCCCAGCGCTGAGTGTGGGGATGGTGAGGCTGAGAAAGGCACACATGAGAGAGAGGATGCTCTAGATAACAGTGGCTGTGTACCCACCTCCGTCCTGGTCATTGGGCAGGGTGAGCTCTCAGAGCCCCAAGTAGCACAAGGGACAGGTAGTTTGACCCAACTCGTGACACTACCCACCACCTGCTCATGTCTATCCTGTAGAAGCATCGGCTGTGCCTGGTGGCCACTGATGGAGCATTTTCCATGGATGGTGACATCGCACCCCTTCAAGAGATCTGCCACCTCGCCTCTCAATATGGTGCCCTGGTCTTTGTGGACGAATGCCATGCCACTGGCTTCTTGGGGCCCACGGGACGGTGGGAACACATGGCACCTAAAGCCTGGGGTGGGGCTTCTGAGGGTGGATGGGAAGCAGAGAGGCCAGCCCCCAGCCTGACCTATGACCCCTGGGCACTCGGAGTCAGTGGCAGCGGTAATGGCTTCTCTTGCAGGGGCACGGATGAGCTTCTGGGCGTGATGGACCAGGTCACCATCATCAACTCTACCCTGGGGAAAGCACTGGGTGGAGCAGCAGGTGCCTGCTGGGTTGTGTCCCTGGGGTCCCCTTACCTACATGCAGGGCCCTGGAGGGGTCGTGGGGAGGTGGGGAGGGCAGCATGGACTGCATTCAGGAGGGCCTCGGGTGAGGCACTGGCTCCTGAACCCTGACTGACCCAACTGACCCCTCCTTCCACCACCACCTTTCCCCTTGTTCTCAGGGGGCTACACAACAGGGCCCGGACCCCTGGTGTCCCTGCTACGACAGCGTGCCCGGCCCTACCTCTTCTCCAACAGTCTGCCACCTGCTGTTGTTGGCTGTGCCTCCAAGGCCCTGGACCTGCTCATGGAGAGCAACGCCATCGTCCAGTCTATGGCTGCCAAGACCCAGCGGTGCGGGTCCTAGCTGGGGTGGGGCAGGCTGGGGTGGGGGACACGGTGAGAGCTGCCCTGTGTGCCTGCCCAGACCCATAGACGGCTCCATGCCCACAGGGTCTGCCTCTCCTTGCCCGCCTCCCTCCTCTCTCTGTCTCTGCCTCCTCCTTCGTGCACCGGTGTCTCTCTCATGTCGATCCTGTCTTCCTGCCTCCTTTTTTCTCCTGCCTGGTCCCATCTGCCTCTTGGGGTCTGTAACTCTCTGTTGGTTCCTTTTGCAGACTTGAGCACAGATCTTGGGCCTTGGGCCCATCAGGAGCTGGTGTGAATGCTCTGTGGTCCCCTAGTGACCTGTGACACTCAGCTTGTGCCCCTAGGTTCCGCAGTAAGATGCAGGCTGCTGGCTTCACCATCTCAGGAGCCAGTCATCCCATCTGCCCTGTGATGCTGGGCGATGCCCGGCTGGCCTCTTGCATGGCGGATGACATGCTAAAGAGAGGTAAGGGCATGGGGATGAGAGAACCGGGGGTGGGTCCTAAGGAGAAAAGAGAGGGAGTCCCCTTGCTTGTGAATACTCCCCCTTTCTCCCACCTCTTAAACCTGCTGTCCAAGCTTGAAAACCCCAGGCCATGAGGCGGGTCCAAGTCTGAGACCTTGGGCAGCTCCCTTGCTCTCTGTGCACCTCAGGAAAGTAGGAGCTGTGTGTCATGTCCCTAAAGCCTGTCTGACTCTGGCACACCCTTGCTCTCTACCCTCCAGGTATCTTTGTCATCGGGTTTAGCTACCCAGTGGTCCCCAAGGGCAAGGCCCGGATCCGGGTACAGATCTCAGCAGTACACAGTGAAGAAGACATCGACCGCTGCGTGGAAGCCTTTGTGGAAGTGGGGCGGCTGCATGGGGCACTGCCCTGAGCTCTGGCCAGGGACAAGCAGCGCCAAGGGCCACCTACCATCACAGAGATGAAGGAGGTCTTTGATCAGCCCAGACCAGAAGCTCTGAGCCCTGAACCAGAGTCCTAGGGCCCGGCAGGGACGAGGCCTCTGCTTATGGCTGTGAGTATACGAAACAAGCGTGAAAACTGGCTGTCATGCTTTGGTCTGTTTTATTCTCTCCGAGCAGGCCCAGCCCTGTTGAAGAATCAGCCAGACGCTCAGGCTCTCGAGGCAGGCTCCTGAGGACTATCTCCCACAGCTGACCTCCTCCCCCAAATTAAATGGGACCCAGGCATCTGGGAGTTGGCAGGCGCCACCGTCTGGCTCAGCGAGTCCGTGTTGCTGTGGAGAGCAGCTAAGAACCAGCCTACAGGCCCTTTCCCCTGCCACCCACCCGCTGCTCTGCAGCCCCCAGGTCTAGCCTTGGTGAACGCCACCGCCTCCGCTCCCCCATAGCTGCCCAGATGGAGACAGCTAGCTGGAGCTGGGTGCCCAAACCCATGTTTGGGAGGAGAGACGGAGGATTCAGGCTCCAAAGAAAAGAATGTGGATCACCACTGAGGAAGACCCTGACAGTCGAACCCTGTGTTCTAGCCCACTTTGTCCCTGCCTGACTCTGGCACTGGGGAAGCCCCAAGCCTGTGTGGCTTCAGCCCCCACACCCCACCCACTCCCACGTTGAGATCTAGGGCCCTTCCATCTCGCTCATTCCAAGGCTACGGCCTGGTGGTCAGCCGCCAGGGGGCGCGGCGAGCTCAGGTCCCAGCAGCTGCAGCCGCCGGCTCGCCCCGCCTCCGTCCCCTCCCCGCCCCCCTGCGGGGGTCCTTGGACAGTGGCTGTCTGGGCGGCCCCGCTGGCGAGGCCGGGAGAGATGATTTGCTGCTGCCAAGGCCCCATTCTCCCTTTTCTCTCACTACAGCTGGCCGCTCCCCTGGTCCTACAGGCACTGCGTGGGGCGGGGGTCTCCATCGCTCCACCTGCTAAGCGCCCTGGGCATCGGGTTCGGATCGGGGTGGGGAGTGGGTTCTGAGGCATCGCAGTTCCAACCCTGGCATGGTGTGGCCTTGGGAAGCCGTAGTTTGCTTGGGGCAGAGAGGGTGAAAAGCCCTCTATCATTAACGACGGGAAACCAGACCTACGTCTCTGCGTCCTGCTCCTCCGGCCGCCCCTTTGCCCTGACATCTTGGAAGGGACGGTCTGGGCGTCTCCAGCCCAGTCCTGCGGGACCTCGAAGCTGGGATTGTAGGAATCCTAGCCTGCGACCCGGAGAAACTTGGGCCTGGGTCCTGGAGCTTGCGAGGGTGGCGGGTGGAACGCAGCCAGGCCGGGGACAGCGGTGGCCACATCAGCGGTAGGAACATTGGCAGGCCTCCGCTGGGTAGGACACCTGGCGGCAGCCCAGGACTCAACCAGCAGTGCGGCCTTCGGCTTCATGTGAGGTCTGCGCAGGCGGCAGGTTATGCCTGGCAGCCGAGAGCAGCCGCGGGGTTGACGTCGCAGTCTGGGGTACCCAGCGGGGCTACGCCGACATGAGGTGGCACGAGGCGAGGCCCCACCAACCAGCGGTGCGGAACGCGCCCTGCATCCTGTGGCAGCCCCCAGGCACCAACGCTGGCGGGCAGGGCGGGCAGCGGCAGCCCCGAGACCTCCAGGGCCAGCGGGCCTGGGTGGCGCTGCACGCCGTCGGCCAGCTCGCGGCTTAGAGCTTAGAGCGCCCGGCCAGCCGCTCTGGGCGCACGTGTTTCAGCTTGGGCGTGTCCTCGTGGTCGTCCGACGCCTGTGACCAGCTATAGGGCCATGCTTCGTCCAAGGGCCGGCTCGGATTAGCCGCAAGTCCGTGTTCTGCGGAGCCAGGGGCTCTGGGACTCGCTCTCAGGGCGCGCCGTCCACATCCTCTTGAGTCAGGGACCGTGTTCAGGCTGCGGCAGCCTGGAGCAGCAGTAGGAGCGAGGGGAGGGGTGGCACGCTGAGGCTTGCGCCATGAGGGCACCCCCGTCCAGTCTGGCCCATGGCTGCCCTCTGATCGCCTCCGTCTTCCCTTCTTCCCATCTTCCACCTCCGCTCTCCTGTCAGCTCAGCCTTGCCGCTGCTGGGAGCTCTTTGCCCTGGTACTGCCCAACCCTGGGCGAAGAGGAGCCTTGCAGGCAGGGTGCTCCCAAGGGGTGGAAGGACAAAGTGTCATGGATCTCTCTGGGACTTTCCAGCATGTTCCACGGTTCAGGCACACATATTCGTCCAGGCTTTTGGGAGTCTAACGGTGCATTACTTTCAGGCAAGGTGGTTGTGGATCTCTGTCAATAGTTCCCAAATCCCACCACACTGAGTCTAGAATCCTGCAGTTCTGCTGTTCGGTTATCATCGGATTCTACAATCTAATTCCTCAATTCACCTCTGTTGGTTCTGAATTTAGGTTTGGAGAGTCCAGATCAGATTCCTAATAGTTTCAATTCCGTGAGTCTCTGCTTCTAAAAATTCGAGGATTCTCTGCATCTGGGGTGGGTGACAATCCCAGGGACCTTCAAGGAGCTCATTCTAAAGAGTTTCTTGCCCAGCTCCTCAAACCTTGAATGCAAGTCCTGGCTCCATCTGTGCTCCCGCCCTATTTTCTCTTCCCTTTCACGGGCTCCCCCTTGAGAGGCTCCCCGACCCTACCCCCAGCCTCTAAAAAGTCAGACACTGAGTCCCTGCCACCTCTTCTCTCCCTTCCTTAACTCACTGCAGACTGCCTTTTGCCCTCACTACACTTGTTCAGTTTTCTAACAGTCTCCATGTTGCTAAATCCAGTACACCTCGCTCCCCAGGTGCTAGCCTCCTTAACCCTCTGGAAACATCTGGCCATGTGGGTTCTGCCTGAACCCCATGACTGAATCACACAGCCATTCACCAGGACTTATTAGCCTCTTTGGCTCTTGCCTGGACAAGAGGCTCCTAGCAGATCACTCATCAAATCTCTCCCCCTCTATCCATCCTTTTCACCCCGGGACATAATAAACTTGTGCAGGTCACCTCCCTGCTCTAGAACCTTCACTAGCTCCCTGCTGCCCTCAGGCTGAAGCTAGACTCTTTGGGCAGGTACATAAAGCATCTGGTCACCAGCTGGACTAAGCCCCTGGAAAGAGCTTAGGGAAGGCAATGGGGACTGGGGACTTGCAAGGCCTGAGGGGAGGGGTTCGACCTGAAGTCTGTAGAAAGGGGACTCATATCCTGGTTTCCCAGCCTAAGAAACCCCATTCAAGACTAGGAATCCTTTTTAAACTTGGATTGGAGCCCTGCTCAGAGTCTCGGGGAGAAAGGATAGGGGGTGGAGTCACCAGACAGGGCCACAGGAGGTGGGAGTGCCTGGAGTGAGCTGGGCCCTGGCCATGGAGGGGTTAACTACAAAGCGAATCTCAGAGAGTGAGATCAATGGGTTACTCACTGCAGAAAGAAAGAGGCAGCAGCAACGCAGAGAGGCAGAGAAGAGACAGGCAGAAGAGCATGCCACCCGGGGAAATCAGGGACTGAGGAGGAGTGGTCAGTGGCCACTCCAGAGGGAGTGCCCAACTCCGGCTCAGCAGAGGGGGCAGAGGAGAGGAAGTGCCTTGAAGGCGAAGAGGGAGAAGTAGGAAGCAGACCTGTACCTGCACGGAGGCACCGAGGGGCAGCAGCTGAGCCGGGAGGCAGCCCCAGCCTGGCTGTTCCATCCAGGATCAAGCAGAGTCCAGTGCCCAGGGTTGAGGTGGGTGTTGCCCATCCTGAGCTTTGGGGACCTGCTGCATGCCGGGTGCTGGGATGGGGGCAGATACTGCGTTTCTTCCCTCCTCTCTGTCTCTCCCCACCAATTTGTGCCATCACCCCAGCGATCCCAGGCATGCCAGGGGATCCACAGGTAGTAGGCGATGTGGGCTGTGGGGTGGGCCAGGGGGGTGAATGTCCACGGCGTGCACAAACGCACGCACACGCAGGTTCAGAGGCACCACCTGTTACAGCCATTCAGATGAGCACTCTAGGCTAGAAGTCGGGATACCAGGGTGGCAACAGCCCAGATCTGCCATTTAAAATATGATTCTTACCCCCCATCACCATCCATGTACCCTCTCTGGGCTCCAATTTCCCCATGTGCAAAAAGGGTTCAGTGAGCTATATGGTCTTCCCAGCTTTGCCATTGTGGTCATCTCACTAGAGTGGACTTTCCAATGACTCAGGGAAGCCACCCATGTTTTGCTGAAGCTACAGCTTGTAGCTAGAGAAAGTCCTGAACCCATGTCCAAAGCTGAGCTAGGTGCTGAGCTTCAGATTCCCATTGAAAAGTAAGGAAAATGCACCAGCTCCTGGGGTTGGCGCTGCCCCTCCCCCTATCTGCCATGTCTTCACCCTACTCTGCCTGTGTCTTCATCTGCCTCATGGGTTGGAGGTAAGGTGTCCACCAGCTCCCTAAGCAGCCTTCCATGCCCTGGACGAGAAGGGTGTACCCTAGGAAACTGAGGAACCACCCCCCCCAACACCAGCGTGACTGTGCCAGGGGCTTGCTCACACAGTGGGTCTCAGTGATGACTTTTGGCTCTGCTTTCCCCTCCCCCATCCCCCATGAGCTTCCAGCCCAGGACACCTAGCCAGACTCAGGCCGGGGGAGCTAGACCCCTGGGTCAAGTGACCAGAGCTGGGGGCCCCTGCCTGATGACTCCAGCTTCTCTTCCCCAGGTGCCTGTCTGATGGGGAGATGGCTGATGCCCAGAACATTTCGCTGGACAGCCCAGGGAGTGTGGGGGCTGTGGCAGTGCCTGTGGTCTTTGCCCTAATCTTCCTGCTGGGCACAGTGGGCAATGGGGTGGTGCTGGCAGTGCTGCTGCAGCCCGGCCCCAGTGCCTGGCAGGAGCCAGGCAGCACCACAGATCTGTTCATCCTCAACCTGGCCGTGGCCGACCTCTGCTTCATCCTGTGCTGCGTGCCCTTCCAGGCCGCCATCTACACCCTGGACGCCTGGCTCTTTGGGGCCCTCGTCTGCAAGGCTGTGCACCTGCTCATCTACCTCACCATGTACGCCAGCAGCTTCACGCTGGCTGCCGTCTCGGTGGACAGGTGCGCTGTGTCTAGGGCCTGGCCGGGGAGGGAAGACCTGAACAGATTGTCATTGGCCTTAGGAAGGAGCGAATGGGGTACCAAAAAGGGAGGTGGGAGGGAGGGAAGGAAGGAAAGCTCTCTGGGTCCCTGCAAGCAGCCTCTAGGCACCTGCAGGGCATGCCTGCCCTGCCCCCACCTGCACTGAGTTTCCAGAGGACATCTCTGTGTCTCAAGTGTCAGCACAAGGCCTGGCACATAGCAGGTGCTCTCTAAGTGTGAAATGAATGGCTAAAGAAACTCACAAATGCATTCATTCATCAGTTATTATATAATTGCCCACACCTGGCCCAGGTTATGCTCACACCTGCTTCCATGGCATGAAACTTGGGGTCAACTCCAAGCTCACTCCCTAGCTGATGACCTTGGGCAAGTCACTTCTCTCTGGGCTTCATTTGACTGGTATGTAAAATAATACCATAAATAACACCTAACAGCAATTCAGCCCTAGCTGGGTGCCAGGCACTGATCTAAGCCCTTTGCTTAAGTGTTCACACGCTTAATCCTCACAGCAACCCCCATTGTTCAGAGGAGGGAACCAAGGCCCCCTGAGGCCACAGGTCCAGCAGTCCCCAGCTATGGGCGCGGACGGGGGTCCCTGCGGAAGGGCGCCCGCCCGCCGCGCTGACTGGGCGCCCCGTCCGCAGGTACCTGGCCGTGCGGCACCCGCTGCGCTCCCGGGCCCTGCGCACGCCGCGTAATGCCCGCGCCGCCGTGGGCCTCGTGTGGCTGCTGGCGGCGCTGTTCTCGGCGCCCTACCTCAGCTACTACGGCACGGTGCGCTACGGCGCGCTGGAGCTCTGCGTGCCCGCCTGGGAGGACGCGCGCCGCCGCGCCCTCGACGTGGCCACCTTCGCCGCCGGCTACCTGCTGCCTGTGGCCGTGGTGAGCCTGGCCTACGGGCGCACGCTGCGCTTCCTGTGGGCCGCCGTGGGCCCCGCGGGCGCGGCGGCGGCCGAGGCGCGGCGACGGGCCACGGGCCGCGCGGGGCGCGCCATGCTGGCGGTGGCCGCGCTCTACGCCCTCTGCTGGGGCCCGCACCACGCGCTCATCCTCTGCTTTTGGTACGGCCGCTTCGCCTTCAGCCCGGCCACCTACGCCTGCCGCCTGGCCTCGCACTGCCTGGCCTACGCCAACTCCTGCCTCAACCCGCTCGTCTACGCGCTCGCCTCGCGCCACTTCCGCGCGCGCTTTCGCCGCCTGTGGCCTTGCGGCCGCCGCCGCCGCCACCGCACCCGCTGCCCCCCGGGCGCCCGCCGCGCCCTCAGGCGCGTCCACCCCGCGTCCTCGGGCCCAGGCGGCTGCACCCCCGTGGACGCCCGGCCTCGTGGGAGGCTGCTGGCCGGCAGCGGTTGGGCTGGGGAGCCCAGGGAGGGGCCCGCCCACGGCGGAGAGGCTGGATGAGCCCAGCCTGCCTGAGGCCCGGAATAAACCTTGCCCGCCTTGACTCTGCCGGTGTCCGTCTGTCTGTCTGCCTCTTCCCCGAAGGCAGGACGCCACTGGGCTAGGGGATGGGGCCAAGGCCAGGAGTCCTCAGGAGCGCGCAGTGTGGAGCGACTTGTCCAAGCTCCACAGTTGAGCGGTGGCTGAGCTGCACTCCAGCCCAGCGGACACCCCGGGTGGTGAAAATGGTGCCGCACAGCCCCCTAGCAGGGCAGCCCCCAGACTCTGTCCATAGCCAGTCTGGCAGGAGGGTAGTCCCTCTGCATATCCCTCCGACCGGGTCAGCACCTTCTAGGCCCTGCTTTCTCCACCACCTGTTGCCAAGCCCCTTCTTGGCTCCGAGCCCTGTCCTAGGTGATTTAACACTAGCAACTCATATAGCAAATACTAAGCTCATTCATTAAGTGTATGTTTCACAGGTGCTATGTTCTTTAATTACCAAAACAGCTTTGCAAGGTAGATATGATTAGCCCCATGTTACAAATGTAGAAATCAAAGATCAGAGAGGTTTAGTGATTTGCCCAAGGTCACACAGCTAGTGTTTGGCAGAGGTTGGATTCAAACCCATGGCTGTCTAACTTTTTCTTTTCTGTTTTTAATTTCCTAACCCACTGTATTTTAGAAGCTAAGTTTTTCTCCTCAATGGTCTTCCTTTTCTACCTCTGGGGCATCTTCTCTCCGTTTCCATGGTTTCCACAGTTTTTCTTGGTTCTTCCTGATTCTCTTTACCAAAACTGCAGCTCCCCACACATGACTGGATGCCCTGGAAACCACAGAGTTCCCAGTCCCTTAAGAGACTTCTGTTCCAGTACTCAGGCAGGCAGGTCCTGACGGACTTCCCCTGGCTATAAAGTCGTGGGCCCATTCCCTGGTCCAAACACCTTGCATTATTCCTTTAGCCTGTTTGGTGCCCGGGCTCAGGAGAGTCACTGAGACACACTTGGCCTCCCAGTGGCCCCCTCCCTCCCTATGCCTGCGCACAGCTGGGGAAGTCTGTGACTGTAAAAACCCACTAATTAACCAATAAATCAGTCTCAATGGTTTCAGAGCTACACACTTTCCTCCCTCCCTCCCTCCCCACACGCCAATAATGTTTATTAGTTTCTGGGCTGAGGCCTGAGACACTGTGGCCTCCACATCTCCTTGGCATATCCCCTGGCTGCCGAGGCACCCTGGGAAGTCCCCTCCCTGATAGGAGGCAGCTGCTAAGTCCCCATCAGTGTCTGTCACCTGCCAGAGACCCAGAGGTAAGAATGGCAGCAGGAGGCTGAGACCCAGCTCTGGGAGCAAGGCCAGAACTTAGCCTCCCAACACCTGGCCAGTGTACTTTCTCCCGTGTCTGCAGAGGTTCTTGTGGCTGAATCAGGCCTCAGAAGGCGTTTCCTGAAGGGCAAGGAGGATGATGCTGCCTCCTTCACAGTGCCCAGTGTGGCCATCGCTCACACCTCCTCTGTGCCTCACACCACCCTGGCAGGCAAGGGATACTATCTCCATTTCCAGAAGAGACAGCTGGGACTCCGGAGGTGAGGTAACTTGGCCACAGATAGCAAATGAGTGTCTGATCAAGTTCACTGCATGACAAACAGCGAGTGTCCGAAAAGTAGAAGTGGGAGACAAGATCTCCCAGGGTTGCCTTAGGCTGTGGTCAGTTCAGCCACCCCACTGGGCTGCTGCACCTCCACTGTCACCTCTGTGGGCACAGACAGGTGACCCTGACTCAAAATAGCTTCCATCTAGGTTGGGCAGGAGACAAGATCACCCAGCCAGGGAGTGGCAGAACAGAGTTTGAACCCGCCTGAAAGCGCAGGCCCAGGAGAAGGGGTTGATCAGTGGAACACTCAGCAGTGACCTGGCTTTCTGGGATTCTGCTCCACTGGCGGAGGGGTCGTTGTCCATCCCAGGCCCCTGGCTGGAGCACTGAGGCCTCCTGCTTTTGCAGCAGGTCTCTGATCCACTGGAGCCAGATAAAGAGGCCCAGAGGCTCTAATGGAGGACAGCCCAGCCTGGCGCACAGTAGGCATGCAACAGACACTTGATACACGAGGACACGGGCCAGGGAGGGAAAATTATGACCCTTTCTTTCCGTCTTTCCTGAATGACTGCCCAAAGCGAGTCTTGAGAAGACAGAAACACATGAGTTCAATCTGGTCCCTGCCTTCCAGGAGCTGTCAGTCTGGTGGGACAGCCAGACACTAGAAGAAGGAAGGATGACTCCATGTAATGGGGCCATTACAGAAGAACACACACAGTTCTGAAAGGGCGCAGAGTTGGCAGCTCCTGCCTTCCTGGGCAATCCCAGCAGGAATCCCAGCCAGAGGTGACATTTAGCATGCATTTTCCTAGAGAAAGGTGGGAAAGGGCATGCCTGGTGGAGAAACAGCCTGTGCAAGGCAGGGGTTGGGGGCAGGCAGCCCTGGAGGGCCTCCTTGGCCATCTCAAGAGCAGGAGCTACATCCCTCAGGCAGATGGTGATGCCAGTGCAGATGTTCAGGAGAGGAGGGGCCCCATCAGATGTGCAGCTCAGAAAGACCCAGGGTTGCTGGCATGGGCAGTGTTGGAGGTGCCAGGCTGGAAGTGAGGAGACAGAGAAAGAGGTTGCTCTGTGGGCTCTATTAAGGGAAGCCAGTGAGGTTTGGACTGGGGCTGGGCAATTATTTTCGCCATGGACTTGGCAGGAAGATTGATGGCCTGCTGCTGGACTTGGGCTTGCTCCCTGAGGCTCCTGGGTTTGCTTCAGGGGGCTAATGAAATACCTGGAAGAGCAGATGGTTGTAATATTAATAATTTGGGATCTGTAAGCCTAGGAGAGAGATTCAGAAGAAACCAACCCCGCTGGCACATTGACCTTGGACTTCTAGCCCCCAGAATTAGGAGCGGAACACGAAGGAGCAGGATTTTGGCAGAGATCAACCCCCAGGAGGCCTGGAGTCCAGCGAGAAGGGTGGGTGGAGCGGCTTACTTCTCCCTCCCCACATCTCTGGCAGGCAGTGGGCTCCAGAGCTGCTGGAGAGCCCTTCTGCCCTCACAAGCCCGAAAGCTGCCGCCGCCAGTGAACTGGGAGCTTCATGAGGATGAGGCACCAGGCAGCCAGTGCCCTCGGGGTCACTTCCTGTCACTGCAGACCCAATCAAAGACAGCAGGCACTTCTCCACCCACCGTGCACCTCTGTCCTCCCCAGGGGGGCTCAGCCCACAGATTTTGTCTGGCTCATTCCCACACAAACATTTCCCAACTCCAGCCCAGACTGCGGGAGCCACAGGGGGCCAATGGGTCCCGGGAGACCTGTGTGACTCCAGAGTCTGGACATTCTGGGTGGGCTGCCTTCTGGAGGGAGGGACAGAGATAGCGACAGTGCCAGCTGTCTTCCACTCAGACTCTTTTCCTCCTCTTCTCATGCCCACCCGTGGCTGCTGAGAGACGAGCGAGCCAGGGCTCCCAGGAACTGCTTCTCCTCTCTGTTAGTGCATCCATCACAAAGAGCGGGGCTCAAACCTTTCCAGACTCTTTTACTCCCTTCCCTCCCCCACCTGCGGCTGCCGAGAGAGACAATAGAGCCACCACGTGGAGGCTTCCACAGAGAATGGGGCTCAGACTTTTCCTCTAGGGGGTCCTGCAGTGGACTGAGGGGTGCTCGGACTCTGAGCTCCCTGCCCACTGGCCCTGGTGCCTCTTGCCCAGCGACTCCATCAGCATGGAGCACACCCCGAGGCAGAGGGGAATTGAACCTGCTTGGGCACCCTGTGGGCGACTCGGTGCCAGGGCACTTCTCCCTGGCATAGTCAGGGATTCAATCTTTGGGACCTGGTGACAGGCCCACAGGCCAGATCCTGTGCCCCCAGGTCTCAGTCACATTGCTTGGGGGCAAAGAGGGGAGATTTGTGATTGGGTGACACTACTACAGCCTCTCCCTGGTGGCTTTCCCTAGAAGCTGTGAGCAGACCTTTGACCCCTGCTGAAACAGATACCTTGCCAGCTTTCCTGGAGCCTGAGGGGAGTCTCACCCAACCCAGCCCCACCCAACCGCA